>CM070824.1:42904074-42931574 GCA_036326025.1 Chrosomus eos | reverse complement strand
GTGTTCGATAGGTTTTGTGTTTTTTGTGTTCTTTCTGTAATGTGAAGTTCTGAATGTGTTTGTGTGTGTCTGTGCAGGCTTTTACTGTAGTCTTTGGTGAGTACAGAAAAAAGACACCAATTTGAAACAAAGACATGGAGACACTTTTGGAAACATAGAACGTTAAAACATACAGGCCTGATTTAAATCCAGAAAATCGGCCTTCATAAAACCTTCTTCACCACACACATATTCTGTAAGATGTATTCTGTAAGAGTTGGAAGATTTGATGTTTGTTCGGAGCATTTTAGTTTGTAAACGAGACACAATAATGGAGAGTTCGCAAAAAAAACTTTAGTTGAAAGATGAAGCCATTACCAATAGGTAATTATAGAAATTATTACACATAAATATTACAGAATAACAGCTCACATATTACAAATGAAGCCAGTGCCGGTGTGAGCGTTTCCAACCCGATCTCACAGAAAACCTAACTGTTTTATGAGGTTGTGATTTCGTTAATATTAATAGCACACACAAATACTATACTAGTCTGTAAAAGTCCATTTTGTTATTTGATGGAGATATTGTATTGATTTTTGTAGAACTATATAAAATTGAACATTTCTCTCAATATTGTCATCCATCATGGATGATTTTTTTTTTTCTTCACTGAAACCAATGCATGCCGTGTCTTTTGGAATTGCCTTTTCCATAAATCTTAAAATTATGAGGCTTATTCTTTGGTACAGCCTAAGTTATCATGTTATCAATGATACGTTAGCTTAAAATTCTGTATAGTTAGCTCACTAGGTTATGGAATGGAGCAACTGAAACTCCCTGAACCTGAATTTTTGTGGCGAGGTGAGAAGGTGAAGATACATTTTCTGAATTTAAATCATAACAAAAAAAGTCAAAAAGTCCTCAGGGTTAGTAGGTCATTAAAGCTGTGAGATACAAAAGATGCAGACGGAATGTAAAACTACAAGCGACTGCCAACAAATTCAGAGAAGATAAGGTTCTGGTGAGGTGGGGTTGGTAATGTATTAGGAGACCAGTTAAGGGTCTTCGTTGAGTGTGTGTATGAGTGCGAACTTGAGTCTCACACACAAACACACTGACTGACTGATATTATCAACAGTAGCCAGTAGCCAGAGAGAGAACAACAATGCAGTTTTGAGGCCTATTTTGCAAATATTTTACATTATTGGTCTCCTCGCTCGGGGGAAAGTGCTAGAAAAACTATTCACACCTCTGTTAGCTTCCCTTTTAATGATCACAGGCCTGCAATTGGTCAAAACTGATGTGTTCAGCATGTCTTGTTCTGTTTTGTGTGCAGCCATCTCTCTGCACTCTCTCAAGTCATGCAATAAACACGAACATGTTAAAGAGACAAAGACTCAGATCCAGCAAAGGAGTGCACAGATCAGTCCACGACAGGTATAGAAAGAGAGAGAAGGAGAAATAGAGACAGGAGGATGAGAGACATGGAGTGTGCGGGGTGCAGTGGTTCTGGACGTGTTCACTCAGTGCGTGTCAGGAGCTGTAGCTGTAGCTGTTGGCTCCGCTGACTCCCATGGACCCAGCCCCAGGCCCCCCCATACCATCTCTGCCTGTCGCACCTCAAAGGCTGGCTCCTCGCCCCCCTCCTCTCCCCCTTCGTCCTCCTCACCAATGTGGCAGCTCTGCAGGGAGAGGGGTGTAAGGTTAGCTTGCACTCTATGAAAGTCTACACACAAAATATGGTCACACTTTATTTTAAGGTGTCATTGTTACAGTGTAATTATATATTTAAGTACTGAGTAATAATAGTTAACTAAATGTACTTACTATAGGGTTAGGGTAGGATTCGGGTTTGGTTGAGGGTTAGTTGCATGTAATTACGCATAATTTACTGTTATTACTACGGTAAGTACATGTAACATATGTAACAAGGACACCGTAAAATAAAGTGTTATCCAAAATATTCAAAGTTACGTTTACCACTTACTTTTGCCATGATATCAGCATATGCCATGTAAAGATGATCCACTTCAAGTTTACTGCAGTAGGGAGGAAACAAAAGTGAGACTTGACAAATATAAAGTGAATTGAACAGAAAATAAAACTACTGTCTTCTGTAGAGCTGCCATTGAAGTAGTTTAGGAATTGATGAACTTTGATGACTACGTTTACATGTGCAACAATAACGAGATTATTATTATTTTTTTTACAATAATCAGAGTAAGGATTTAAAGCTGCAGTCCGCAGTTTTTCCTCTGTCGCCATCTCTGTTCAAATCTGTAATTGCAGTTATTCGCGGAATTATTTACTTTGCGTGAGATGTAAATCGGCATGAAACAGCGCGGATGTACACAATGTTTTGAGACTGCGCGTCTGTCAGTCACCGCACCGGTGTGGATACTGGCATTCAGAATCACACATTCTACTTTTGGAAGTACAGTATGACCATGACAACATAAGAATTTTCATCGGAAAATGTAATCTCAACAAGTAAGTCATCCACTTTTTTTCTGATCAACTAAGGGGGAAAAAATATTGCAGTAAATCGCGCTGATTAAATATAACGATCGATTATCATATCATGTCAAACTTTTCAAATCATACTTTGTTCTCAAATGTCTCAAATCTCAAAAAGCGTTACTACATTTAATGTGTAGCTTTTATGACTACCTGTTGTTCAGTTTCCATTTCTGTGCAGTCTAATTTCTAATTGTCATACCAATAAATTAATTTATTTTATAAATTAACCAGTTTATTTACTGGTTTTCTTTGAAATAAATAAAAAAACGCGTATCTGTAATCCGATGCATATTTAAAGCTGGAATATATCTAATTTCAGAGGAGGCGGGTTTGGTTTGGAGTAGAGGTGAATTGCTCCCTCTCATAGCTAGCACAAAATATTTAGCATAATAGCAAAACGAAAAAAACCACAACAAAAGGAAACTCCGTAACTGTGTGAATTAAGCGAACAAGTGTGCTACTGTTACACGATTGAACTATTGAAATGTCTTACCTGTCCTAAAAGAAAAAAAATAGTCTCTGCGTCCGTTTTGAACCCCTTTAAATACCACCTTTCAAAAGCCCTGCCGATGTTTATCCTTGTTTTCGCGTGGGCCCGGTTGCAGTTTCTTTTTTTCTCTACCCACTCAGAAGTCCAAATTCTTTTGGGTTTACAACTGGTGAATCTACAGTTGTTACTGGTGATTGTCGATTGACTTTGAACCTTTCTGGATCTGTCAAAAGTTTAAAAATTTCCACCTCCAACATCCTCCCACGCAATATAGCCTACTAGCCGGGGCTCCTTCTTTATGTGTACAGATGTGACGTAATGACGCAAAGACATGCTCCTGCGGAAATCCGGATTAATTCCAAATCCTGGAATTAAAATCATTATGACAAGCTAACCGTTTTGAATCGAGCAAAGGCAAGCAGATATTTTTGAACACTGGTTGGTTATATATTTTCTTATTATTTTAGATAATTTTTAACCCAAAAAAGTTACGCACTGCAGCTTTAAGGACAGATTTACTAAAAGCTTGTGTCAGCGCAAACCCTCTTTTGGCGTTACAGAACTACTGTCAGGATTTACTAAAGACAGTTATTTTTGTGGCTGAACTTGTTGCATATGCATTTGTAGGATTTGTAAGGAGTGCTAGTACATTTACTGGTATTGGTGGCATTATTTAACGCCCAAAAAAAGCATGTCTTAAACTAGACGCTGATTTGGGCTGCTCTTGGTAGATTGCGTTGGTCTTTACGGAAACTATTAGTTTGCGTACGTCTGTGTTCTTTAATTTGCGTGTCGTCAGTAGATCATGCGCAGAACTTTCCTCTCACGTCAGCGCTTTTGTGGATTTGCTCTCTCACGCTAATTTGCCCTGTTTAGTAAATCTGACCCTTAATAGCAGTTTACATGACACAAGCATAACTCTTCACTCCCGTTTACATGCAGTTTTCATGTAAACAGCTGAATTATGTTTATTTCATTTTCCACATTTACACTGATATTGATCTAACAGAATCAAAACTGTACTAATTTAAACTGAATATTGACAATTGCCTTTGAGTTGCTTTATAAATGAACTCTCAAATGTTGCAAAATGTATCAATTATGAAACAAATTCACTGTTATTAAACTAATTTGAATCAACACTGAATATTAAGAACTGTCTTCAGTAGAGCAGCTTTAATAACTGAAGCTGTAATTAATTTTGCAGCACTGTTATTATTCTTGTTTATTTCTGTGAAGCTGCTTTGAAACTATCTGTATTGTATATATATAAATGTGAGTTGACTTGACGAGAAATACTGTGTCAAGACATCCCGTTCACCAAACTTACGCTTTCTCGGTGAGAGCGGTGCGGCTAAAGTGAAGGATGAGCTGATGAAGGGGGTCTGGCTTTGATTCGGTTTCTTCCTCTTCTTCCTCTTCCTGCTCCAGTGCTTTCTGCACAAACCAATGCTATGAACAAACTGCGCTCAACAGGATGTAAACAGGGAGCAGATATACAAACTTACGGATAAGTCATCTATCATTTTGTCTTCAAATGAGTAGCCTTCATTTTCAATCCAGTTGCGCTTGTAACCGTCAAGGAACAAGTTAGACGCCCGGTGCCTAGAGTGAAAAGAGAATCACATTTGTGCTGCCAAATTTACTCCTGGACATCATTAAACTAAGGTTATGTATGTCTTCATACTTGGGGAGGTTGTACAGTGGTGTCATTCTGAAGCAGGCCACCACTGCCTTGCGACGCTGTTTGGACAGAAGCTTGTGCCAAACTGTCTTCTTGCACTTGAATGCATGCTCAATCTGATGGAAGATAAAGAGGATGAAGTAATGGTAAGTAACGCTAAGGAAAAATAGTGTGTAACTGTATGTGTATGTGCAAACAGGCCTCACCAGCTCAATGTAGTAGAGAACAGCTGAAACTTCCTGAACTCTCTTCACAACCTTCTCCGGTGCATCAGCGTCTTCAGCTTGACCTGACGTCTCTTTATACAGAGCCATCTGCCAGCGCATGGACGGGTCGTCAACCTACAGAGATGTATACATGCAGACACTTACATTACACCAAAGACTTTAGATAGGTGCACTCACATTACTATGAATGGTAGAGAGTGCAACACGCAATATGATGGAATTATTCCCGCATTATAAATTAAAGAGTCAATCGGTGCTAATGACTGGATATGTGCATTGGCTGGTCTAGCCTTAAAAATTTATTTTTTTGTCATGATTTGAGCATTTGGAAACAAAATTTATGAGACCGCTGTTGTCAGATTTCATTGTTCATTTGAATAGTAAATTCAATCGTAGATTGGTGAACAGATTTAGAGAATTTTATGTTTTTTTCCCCATTCAAAGAGACAGGAGCTGTACTTGCATCAAGGAAATAGCTGCCCGAGAGGAGAGTGAAATGACTTGCCTGAAGGGGATTTTGATTATACTGAAGATGTTTTCTTCACTCGACTGTGTCTGTACTTACCTTGCCCTGTAGATGCAGGTTATTCTGCAGGAACTCCCTCACTTCCTCATCTGTGTCTTTCTGTAACATTCAAATCACCAAAAAGTCAACAAAATTAACAAAATGTAATAGTACTTGGTGTAATGCATTATTGTAATTTCATTACTTTTCCCTTGAAAAAGTAAAGTTCTGTAATTTAATTACAGTTACTTCTGATGTAATTGCATTGAATACTAGTATAGACTACAACAATAGTGGATTTAACATCTGGGGCCCTATATTAACAATCTGAAACGCAAGTATCAAGCGCGAAGCGCAAGTAACTTTGTGGGCGGGTCTTGGGCGCTGTTGCTATTTTACCGGCGGGATAAATGACTCTTGCGCCCGACACAAGTTTAAAAGGGGTTGGTCTGAAATAGCTTCATTATTCATAAGTGTGGTTTGAAATAAACCAACCAGAGCGTCATCCAACATACCCTTTAAGAGCAGGTGCACATGTTGCATGACGAATTGTTATTATTATGGCGGATTTACTAGGCGCGCACCAGAAGCGCTTCACAGCCGAGGAGACAGATTTTTTTTTTCTTGACGGACAAACTAATTTGTCAGATGTCCTTATATACATATGTGTCTTGCCACTATTGGGCAAACAGGTCTGATTTGTCATTACTACAATTAGCCTGAACATTGTGGGTAAATGTGTAAGCTAGATTTAGGCCTACATTTTTTTACATCTTCATGGACACCACAATGATTTCCCTCATGTGTGGTAATATATTTCCTTGTTATAATGTATGATTTGCAAAAATAAAAACTGCTGCATCTGTGTTGATGAGAGAATCAAAGTGTTGCACCCGCTACATTATAGCCAAGCATGCGCGCTTAAAATAGCATTATGAACAACGCGCAACGGGCCATTGACTTTAGACCAGAATTGTTTTCTGGAAGTGCAGAATAGCACTAGGGAATGTTTGCGCCGAAACACGCCTCCTATTTGCGCCGACCCGCCCAGGGAGCGCAAGTTCATTTCCTAGTTTACCGACGTGCGTCTGTGGAGAGAAAAGCCCACTTTGCGTGGGTGCAAAATAGGAATAATACATGCATCAGTGTACAAAGTCATTTGCGCTGGGTGCAAGATAGAGCCCCTAATGTTAAAATGTATGTTTTTAATATAACCTTCTCCCTTTAATAGCTTTGCTCAGTTCAAGAATGATTTATTGTTTATTTAAAAGAATTAAAATAGCAGTTTCATGTCTATCCTTGTATTGTGCACAAAAATATTAAGCAACAAAACAGTTTTCATTTATAATAATCAATGTTTCTTGAGCAGCAAACCAGCATATTAGAATGATTTCTGAAGGATCATGTGACACTGACGAGTAATGATGCTGAAAATCTGATTTGCATCACAGGAATAAATTGCATTTTACAATATATTTTAATAGAAAAAAGTTATATTAAATGTAATAATATTTAACTGTTTTACCGGGATTTTGACATCACAAAAACGTACCGCCCCCAAACTTTTATAGTATATTTTTACATGTTATTGTTTGGCAGTAAATCAACCATCCTAATCATTCTATAAGGCTTTAATATACAGTCCATAAGTACCAGAGAGTAGCGGATCTTGGCCAGATTGATGAGCTCTTGGTCTGCAGGCGAGCACATGTTGAGGCCGATAGGGAGCAGTTTCTTCAGAGCCGCTACGATCAGCGAGGTCTGAACAGAATAACGGTCCCCGCGACGCTTCTTCTTGGTCCGCTCAACATCTGAGCCTCCACCCTAGAACAATCCTGCAGAGTTAGACTGACACAAACACTCTCTTACCTACGAACTCAGGTTTGACCACAAACGGGCTGTTTTGGGAAATAAATATGGGTTTGTTTCAAAAAAGACTAAAAAGGATTCTTTCTAAGTGAATAATGTGAATATAGAAACAATTCTCTGTAAACATCTCCCTTCTGTAAGTGTCTTGTTTTCTGAATAGATTATAATTAGCTACAGCTTTTACATTGTTAAATAATGTGTTAATGGTGGCTAATTTCTATGTATTGGGGAAATTTACCAAACTAGCGTTGAGGGAAAATAACATCATGATTCGAGGGCATGTTATACTCTATCAGTCAGTTTGTTAGGAAATGTTAGTGCTAAACATACAGCAGTCTGGTTGTTAGTAGTGTAAGGTCGCCCACCCTCCAGCACAGCACACTTAAAAACATCACTAGGCTTTGGGGCCGCTCCATCCCTCACACACACTCTCTGAATCTGTGCCTGTAAGACGCCATTAATGACTGTTGCCTTCTACAACACAAGCTCCCTCTGGCCTTTCAGTGTGAGATGAGACGAAAGAAAAGAGGAAAAAAGACTAGCCTAGAGAAAAGAGATACGGCGAGACAAGAGACGAGATGAGAAGAGACTACAGGGGCTGCGCAATTTAGAAAAAAATAATTGCAATTCGATTTTAAAGGTGCAGTATGTAATATTGTAAGCTAGTGGTTGAACTGGGTACTGCAGTCCAAATTGTAATAGGATATTATATTATTTATTATAGTATTATTAATAAACATTTATAATCATTATTATTATTACCATTTTGAAAACAAAATAAGAAATATTGTTTGGAATATTATACTTTAAAGTTAAAAATAAGTATTTAAGAAAAATATTATAATAACAATCATTTTATTTTACAGTACAACTATATTATTACAGTACTAATATTTGTGTCTTTTCTTCATTTTCAGACTTTAAACTACTGAGATTTTATTTTGGATGAAAACGTAGGGTAACGTGGTTTATAAACAGGTTTATAAACGCCTCTCCTAAAAAAAAATCTGGTGAAGTGTTTGTCACTTGTTGCGTGTTGTTTCAACAATGCATAGTAAGTAATGCAAACTTGTTTATTTAAAGGGATACTCCACTTTTTTTGGAAATAGGTTAATTTTACAACTACCCCAGAGTTAAACAGTTGGGTTTTACCATTTTCGAATCCATTCAGCCAATTTTCTGATACTTAGAAGAATATCAGTAACCAGACAGTTTCTGGTCCCATTGACTTCCATAGTATATATTTTTTCCTACTATGGAAGTCAATGGGACCAGAAACTGTCTGGTTACTGATATTCTTGTAAATGTCAGAAATGTCAGCTGAATGGATTCGAAAATGGTAAAACTCAACTGTTTAACTCTGAGGGAGTTGTAAAATGAGCCTATTTCCCAAAAAAGTGGAGTATCCTTTAATGTTTAATAAACAGCAGCCTTTGTGCTTGATAATCACACAAATCCACATTGCGATTTCGATTTTGGTCTGATTAATCATCAGGCCCTAGATGAGACAATCCAAGAGAAGAAATCAAGGAGGCGTGAGAAGAAATGAGAGCGATATGAGGGCACAAGAGACAAGAGGAGAGATCAGTAGAGATGCAGAGTGTATTAGGCAGAGGGAACCCATGGTGAGGAGATAACAGATGCTGCTACAGTAATGGCCGTCTCACAGCACAGAGGAGGAGGTGCTGTCCTGCAAAGTCAATAATATCCTTGTGCTAGCTAACACCTAACAGAGACAAACTTTTTAGGGAAGTGAGCAAGTGAGTTGGGTTTGGGGAACATGTCGACAAATGGACACATTAATCAAATAAAAGGAGCAGAAAGTACATAAAGTACTGGATACAGTGAATTAAACAAAGGGAGGGAAATATTAGATGAGAGATGTAATGAGAACTGTTCCCTGATAGGAAAAGCCAAGTTCCCTCTCTACATTACTAATGTGCTCATACATTTCCCTGAAATTTGTGAAGATTAAGTGATAGGTAATGTTTTTTTTTATTGTTGCTCCTAGTGATGGAGCATCACCACCAGAGCTTGTGGGGGGAAAAGATCAAACATTAACATCAAACCGGACAACAGAAGTGAAAGAAAGGAAACCAGACAGGTCTGCAAGAACTTGCAGCAGTCAAAATCCATCAGAGGCACATCAATCAAAATCACTGTCAGGACGATGGGACTCAGATCCAGCGGGAGTTAAAGATCCAGCTGAAGAGAGTGCCATGTTCCTGAGACTAAAGTCTATGGCTGAGGGCAAACACACCTCACACACACTGGCAGTGAATGAGGGTTTGGGCTTCTGGTTGGTGTGTGTGTGTGAGTATTTGCCAGTGTGTGTGGGAGATCGCCATGCGATCAGCACAGCTCTTTTTTTTTCGTGCAGAAACATGGTCTGACCTCTCCGTCTCCGGCCTACAGACCCCGAATCCACACCGAGACAGGACACAGAGAGAGACAGCACTGTTAAAACTTACACCCTCACAGACAGGAAAAACTGCAATAGATCTATAAACCCACTGTGAAAGCAAAAACAGTGTCTGTCCTCAACAGGACACGAGGTCATCAGTCGTCTGAAGAAATGGAGTTTTAACAAATCGAACAATTTTCATTTCATCTTAAACAAAATCAATCATTAAAAAAAACTATTTGATATGATGGAGATGGTAAATAAAAGAGGACATCTTTTCGATGTTAGTGGCAGTAAGTGGACAGACTTACCTTGCTCATCTTGCTTTTGCTGTCAGCAGTGAGGAAGGACATGTTGTTGATCTCGTTCATCACCACAAAGTTCTGTTCCTCACGCTTGAAATTCTGCACAGTGAAATAAAATAGTTATTAAGAGAGAATTATGTTGAATCACAAAAGAAAAAGAGACAAGAGGCGGAAGAGATGGCAGACGTGAGAAGAGACAAAACAAACAAGACAAGAGATGAAAAGCGATTAGAAGAGATGAGAAGAGACATTGAAGACAATGTCACAATGTCATGACACAAGAAGACATTTTGAAGGGAGCATGAAAGGAGAATATGGGTATGTTTTACATGACAAATATGCACTAAAAAGGTTAGGTTTTCCTTCGCGTATTTGAAAAGTTTAGCGAACAGACGACAACGTTGTCAAAACGATCACCATTCGCGCAGATTCGCAAAAACTACTAAAAAAGCTGTATACTTCTACAGAGCATGTGCATGATGTCACCATTTTCACAAATTCTAGTTTTTGTAGTTTACATGGAGACCATAACAGTATAGTTTTGAAAGAAACTAGCGTTTTTAGGCCCCAACATTTTAGGCATTGTCGTGTAAATAAACGGCCAAAACGCATACAAAGTTTATCGTGTAAACGCCCCAAAGTAGGGATACACCGATATGAAAATTTTGGCCGATACAGATAACCGATAATTCTTTATATTTGAAAGCCGATAACGGATATATTGGCCGATAAAGCGAAATCAAAAAAATTTTATATCATTTTTGAGAGCCTGATTACAAAAGCAAAAGTCTGTATGTAGTCTATACGACAGACTTGAGCTGCACATGTAGCATTTAACTGTATTTTCCTTTTTTGAAGTGATTCCAATCATATTTTAAGCAATAGAAAACCATCATGGCGAACCGTACGCATCTGAAGTGTCTAGCTAAAGGAAATAATCCATTATTTATCAGCTTTAATATATCGACCAAATTTTCTTATCGGACCGATAACGATAACATTAAAAGTGAACATGTATTGGCCGATACCGATATGGTGGAGATTTATCCGGGACTAGTCAAGCGACAAGAAAGACATAATGAGATAAGACGAGATTTTAACTTCTTTTAGTTGTAAGGAAACAGACTTACGTGAGATTTGGACCAGAAGATGAAGACTTCTCCAACCATCCTGAAGAGGTCCTCCGCATCAGAGTCAGGACAGGTCAACCACCTCGCCCTTTAAATGACATAAAGAACCAAATCAGACAATCTTACTCCTTCAAAGGTACGTCTGTTGGGGATCTGTTGAGCGATACCTGTTGTTGTCCACGTATCGGATGAGTAGCGGGTAAAGAGCGTACAGATCCCTGCAGAGCACAGCGAACTCATCACGAATGGTTCCCTCTTCGCTGTCCACCTCCGTCTTTCCCTCCATACGCAGCTGCTCCTCCTCGGCCACCACCTTTCCACTGCGTTTCTTCAGCTTCTCCATGGTGGGGATGAAGTGGGACTTGAGCATCTCCGGCCTCGCTCTGCTCACGATGGGCTGAGCAAACACTGAGGAGGAACAACTCTATTAGAAAGGCCCTGTTTACACCAGGTTTGAAAAGTGTATTGGTTGATCGGATCACAAGTGGACGACGCTACATACAGGTGTAAAGGGGTCGAATAGTAGGATTGACCGGATTGCTTTCATAGTGTCATGTCCGTAGTATCATGTGTTCGAACACCTGCAAAAGACGCCTACTCTGCTCCTACTGACCTAATGCATAAACATTATGGGAAGCGGCTAGCAAGACGGGATTTTACGGGAAGCGGCTAGCAAGGCGGGATTTTGTCCGCTGAAGACCCAAGTTTGGTTTAAGGATAAAAAACGTACCAGTCTTGATTGCTAGGGCTGGGTTGAAAATAGCGTTTTCTCTATTTCAATTGATTTTCATTTTGATGAACTGAATTGATTCTTAAATCCCAAGAATAGATCCAGGGCAGGTGAGTGGCCCATTTTCAGCAAAGGATTTCATGCCCATAAGACCCATATGTTTCAACAGGAATATACAAATAAATAAATCAAAAGAAAATCAAAAGAAAACTTTAAAATCAAACTTACAAGCACAAAAATACAGCACATTCAAATGAAAAGGTAAAATAAATTAAAATGAATATCAGATAGCTGTTTGGATTAGACTATCGACGGGGTCGATATATACTATAGTATCGAGATTCGTAACGGAATCGAATTGGAAGCTTGTGAACCAAAATTGGATTGATTCCTACCCTACTGACTGACTACCATTTATTGCATTTTTTCTCACCTGCCAATCTCTTCATCCAGGAAGCTTCATCAATGCCCAGGTTGTTGACGACAATCTTCATGATGCTACCCAGGAGCTGATTGAGTTGTTCGGAGGTGACGTCAGTGCACAGATTGCCTTCCTGCTCGGGGAAGTTCTCCAGGCCTCTTTCCCACCAGCGGGGAAGATAGTTGCACAGCATGGGCAGGGTGATCTCAATCACATGGGGCATCTCTGTGTAACGGGCCCCGGACTCTGCCAGATCCCCGATCTCTTTCATCAACACGTCCAGTTCAGGGATGTCCAGACACAGTTCCTGCACTTGACTGGGCAGACCCAGAACTAAAATATGGATAAGGAAGCGTTAGTTGATCGCTACAACCATTGCTGGTATACGTTCAGAGTGAGCTACTGACTTGTTCTCTCTCGTGGGGTTTTGGTAGTGTACACAGAGTATGCGTTGAACTCGTTGAGGTTGGGCTCCAGGAAGGCAACCGGCATGGCAGCAGCCAGATGAGCCAGACACTCTCCAAGAGCTGGTCTTTGGCTGTGTGGTATCACATTCATTAACACATGCCATCCTGTAAAACGGTTCATGTAGAAACAAATGCGCATACATGAAGCTGTTGCCTTACTTCTCAGCATGAGGGGTCTTTACAGTGCCCAGGGAATAGATACTGCACATGATACGATAACAGGATATCTGCAAGTCATCCACTGAGGGATGAAGGAAAAGAGATGGAAAATGAGGGGCTAAAAACGGGAAACTTTAAATGCGTTTTAGCCGTTCATTTACAAGACAACGGTGTTTTGGGGGCCTGAAAATGCAAACTTTTGAAAACGGGTTCAAAGTACTCATTTTGAAAATGATACCGTTATCATCTCCATGTAAACTTCTAAACCGCGAACTTGTGGAAACGGTGACGTCATGCACATGTGTATTATGTGTTCAGTCTATAGGCGTGTAATGTTTCTTTACAAAGTGACATCACCATTTACTGGCCTGGCAGCATAATACAGCATTTTTAGTCATTTTCATGGATAAATAGGGATAATTTTGATACTGTTGTCGTCTGTAAACACGTAAAAACACAAAGGAAAACCTTTTCCGTTTTTAGTACTTCGTTGTCGTATAAACTTACCCTCTATTTTACACTATTAAATTATTAGTGCAAATATAATACACTATTTTTAAGTTACATTAAATAGTAAAACTTACTTATGCTGTTTTCATCGTTATTAGTTTAGTTACATAAGATTACATTACACTTATTTATGCCATTTTCATTATTGTTATTTGGCATTATTTTTCACTGTTTTAGCAATACTGTGTTTTGTCAAATTAAATTAAGCTTATTAATGTCGGGTACACACTGTACATTTTAACCCTGATTTGAGTTTTGACTGGATATTACATTGGCGACAAACTACAGCCAATGAGAGAGTTCAGGGGGAGGAGTCATGGATCAGCAAGCAAGGCTTCTGCAAGCAACCATTCTCTCCTTTATATTCATCTTTTTTCCTTTTTGCAACAAATCGGCACACAGAAAACTGGGATCACAAACTTCTTGCATGCCTCATTTTAACAAGAATAATTTTCTGTGTCAATTCACGAGTGTGTTTTGGTTGTGAAACGTAGACCAGACAGAGTTGTCGGCGATTCTTTCCATTGAAATGTTGTGTAAAGTTGTGTAAAATATGAACAGCCTTTTCAATTTAATTCCTGTCACCAACTAATTATTTATTCCCTTCATTAATCTATTTATATTTTAATTAAATTTACTCTGCTATGTAGGTTAAATTTAGTCACGTTAAATGACTCCTATGAAAACCTATGAAAATATCTCACACATGACATCATCTCCAAACTGGTGCTGGGCGATGTGGTCGAACAGAGAAGTGAGCACTGGCAGAAGAGCAGTGGTGGTGTAGCTTATGTTCTGAGATACACCTTTCACCTGTTACAGAGACAGAGAGAGGGGGAAAATAGGGGAAAAATTGAAAAAACTTTGACAAAGAACATAGGAACATCTCAGAGAACAGGAACATATTTACATCTGACCTGGTTTTTGGTAGACACCTTCCCCAATTTGAGGTTCTCAACCATCTTCTCAATATCATCGGCAGCACTCTCAAAGAAAGAGCGCAGACCAGCCTTCACAATCTCAGGCCCAGATTTCATCACAGTCCTAGAAGAGAAAGAAAAACAAAAGATAAGCATGACTTTTAATACATAAACATTAATTAAAAGGGATAGATCACTCAAAATTGAATTGTCCTCAATTACTCACCCTCATGTTACTCCAAACCCATATGACTTTCATTCATAGATTTAATTTAAGCTTTTATTCACATATAAACATTGATCCGTGCACTATGAAAGCTTAACCGTACTTGACGCTTGATGCACGAAAACAAACTTCATTGGTTCTTGCTGAAGCTCAAACACGAGAATGAACCTCATTGGTTCTTGCGGGTCAAACTAATTTTATGTGAATAAAAGCCTAAAGAAATATGTTCATCATATAAAGCGATTGTGTCTCTTCAGAGGACTTGGCTTAAACGCTCGATCCATATGGATTTATTTTTATGATCTCTTTATTTGAAGCATCAGAGTTTTAGTGTGATCAGACTTTCAATGGAGGGACAGAAATCTCTCAGGTTTCATTAAAAATATCTTCATTTTTGTTCAAAAGATGAACGTAAGTGTTATGGCTTTGGAAACAACATAAATGGGTGAACGCTTTTAGGACTTTATGGGTGACTTAACTTGCAGATGTAAATGTCAGTAAAATACAGAAAATGATGTGGTCAACAAACATACCTGGCATCCAGCGAGCGGGAAAGAATATGAAGACAGTTGACCACGGCGGACGCATCAGTGCCTGCACACACAGACATTCAGACCATGACATAGGCCTTCAACTTTCACATTCAATTAGCCTGGCTACAACATATGGACTGAGGCTTCTATGCTACGATATATATGACACTGATATACAGTAGAATGAAGAGGTATAATAAAAGCCAAAGCAGGTATTCTTCCAAAATACAGAGCCAACACAGCAAACGATGCACCAACTTAAGCAAAGCACTGCAAATCATTAGAGAAACACTCAAGAAAGAAAGAAAGAAAGAAAGAAAGAAAAGAAAGAAAGAAAAAGAAAGAAAAGAAAGAAAGAAAGAAAGAAAGAAAGAAAGAAAGAAAGAAAGAAAGAAAGAAAGAAAGAAAGAAAAGGAGGGAGATAAAACCAACAAGAACTCGGAGCAAATAAATGGAACTATTAGGAACGGATGTACAGGTGGTGTGAAACATTAAAGAAAAAGGGAAAGACAGTGGAAAAATGAAATGTGCAATCAGGCCATCATGCAGGATTCTTACCAAAGAGGGAAACCCTGTGTCTCACCAGACCAGCCAACTTACAGAAGATACTGAGATAGAAGATACATAGATAGAAAAAGAAGGAAAAAAGAGGGGTGGAGGGTTGGGAAAGAGAGAATGGCATGACAAGGAATAAAATGGTGAGGTTAAGATGATGGAAAAGTAGGAGCAAAATAACGTGATCCATAGAAGATAAATGTAACAAAAGAATGAGGAGACCCGTGGGAAAATACTCCAGGAAGGGGCAGAGAGAAAACCACAGGCAAGAAGAAGAGTGAGGAGCAGCGAGGGTGTGACAGGTCAAAACTATCATAACTAACATCATTATAAAAGGTTCTGTAAACATTCATGTAATCAAAATCTTTAAGGTACATAAAAAGATGACTACCCCCAACACCACACATTTTTGATGTCTCATATCTGACACATCCATCTGAGGTCTTGGAGCAAAATATTTATCATAATGTACTTTAAATAACATCAAAACAATAGCAGTAAGATAGCAGTTCTGCTGTTGTTCATTAATACAGTAGTGATGTTGTACAATGAGGAAGTTGTCATGTCGCAGGAAATAGAGTCATCAGTGTCCCAATATGAGTGAGCCATTACTGTCCTTCCCAGTGCCCGAATTCATGTACACGATATACTGATTCATGATCTAGGAAGCTGATTGAGACGCACCTCAGGACCAGGGTTGGGAACCAATGGACTAGGGTACCACATAAATATAAAGATCTGTAGCATTAGTTACCTAGCAATCATCTCCTTCTCCTTGTTGGAGGCATGACCACCACTGCCCAGGACTTTTGCAGGAGTGGACAGGAAATACAGACAGTGATTCTTAAAGTACTGGTTTACCAATGGAAGCAGAATCTACATGAAGAGAAAGAGGAAAGTGTGAGAGGCTGTATCTCTTCCAACTAATTCCCACTGATCTCTGTTTTATTTACTCATTTGCCGGTCAAAGGTGTCTCACCTTGGCAAAGAATTTAATCTCCTGTTCGTGAGGAGATTTCTCAACTCTTCCACTGCTCACAACGGCCTCTGGAGTAACAAACACACAGAACATTCATCAAAAACACCTTCATCAAGAGCGAATGATGAAATGACTGATATGAATGTATACCAAGATGAGCAATAAACTCCTGCGCAATCTCCATCCACTTCAACAGCTTCTGCAGGAACCCGTAGGCAAACCGCTTCTCAATGGAGGAAATCTCCTGTTCCATGTCCTTCAAACCCCTAAAGAAGAAAAACAGTGAAGAGACACAACATGGTATTTTTTCTGTCTCATAACATCTGTAAGAGCCAATTAAACATGCCATAAAATATGTATGAGAGAAGAACAAAACACTAAACTTGGTTGAGGTATTTATGTGACAAAAAAAGCAACCTACAACTAAATGAATTTTAAAAAATGCATAGAAAAACAAAAAGCTTACAGGAAAAAACATACACAGACTACAACATAACCGTTAGTTCTCTATTTTTTGGCGAAATAATTTCTTTGTATGACAGCCTGGGCAGAAATGATGTCCACACAATTTGGCATCTTTCATCGTGTTATGACAAATAAAACAATTGAAATCCAAACAAAGCACAACTACTCAATATGCTTGCAAAATATTTGACACATGTCTTCATAATATTTGAATAAAGGGTGAAGATGACAATTTTCCTAGGCCGGACATGACTTTTGGCCACTACTGATATTTACATAATTAGTGTTTAGAAGTTAAGTATTTTGGCGGATTCTTGTATATTTGTGTGTAAGATAAATGTTTTTCTTATTTACAGACTTTCGGCATGCTTAATGAAACCTCTGGGCCGTTTCAAGGACAGCATCATTTCTTTCTTGTTTTATTGTACCTGGTGACAGCATATCCATTGAGCTGGAGGAATTTCAGCAGGTCTTGGGCTTTTTCTCGATCTCTTGCCTTCTCTTTGGCCGTCAACGTATCATATGGTACCAGCAAAGGATGGGTGCCACCACCTTAACACAAAAAAACACATAAACTAGGAGATAGTCCACAGGCTGGACTATATAAAAACATTATTTTGGGCAGTAATACAGTGAACAAAATAAACAATCATACCTTTGCCTTGCAGCTCCATCTTCTTCTTGCGGCCCCAGGTGTTATGGTAATTCTCAGCAACCTGTTCTGCCATAGACTGAACAGATGGAAACATGAGGAATGAATTAATCACAAGGTTTTCTGAATGTCTTATATTGAATGAATATAAATAATATACCTGTAGCTCTCTGGATAAGGCCATGCCTGTCAGCTCCACTGGCTGGGGAGAGTATCCCTGGCTGGGATCATAGGTGGCCTGCAGGAGACGGATATATACGAATGGTTATTGGGCTCATCAAACATGCAATTTCCATCTTCTTTCTTCCATCTCTCTGTTACCTGAGCAGTCTGGGAGATCTTCCTGGTGGTCTTCACCTCAGTTTTCTCAATCTCTCCATCTCTAGCTTTCTCCAGAGTCCATTCCCACGCCAGCATGGCCTTGATGGACTCTTTAATGGGCCAGCGATAGATCTCCTTATCCTGGAGAGAGAATACGAAAGAAAGGTTGACCTTGATTTTGGACAACCAACTGACAAAACAAAGCAGATAGACAGGTTTTAATAAAGATACGTTTCAAAGAAGATCAATTCAGACCTTCTCTGAGAAAGTCTTGTACGGCCGCAGCATGTGGTGAGTTTTGGCGTTCTCATCTAGGACCTCTCCATATGTCCAGTTGTTTTGGATCTGGAAGATGGAAACAAAAGGTTAAGAGCCTATTCTCAATCATACAATGCATTTAGCTTTCACAAATAAGCACAAGTGCTGATACTAACCTTCTCAAAAGCCCATTTATCGTGCGTGTGCTCGGCATATTTGTTAATAAAGGCATCAAGTCTCTCAGGAATGATGGTGCTGCAAAGAAACAATAAGAAAACATAATCCTCAAAAGTTGGTGTTGTTCATTTCAATACAAATCTTTTAATGACTCCCTCAAAATAATTATCAGCTAAGGACAAAAAAAGAGACAAAAGATAGCTTTTATTTTGGCAGAAAAAAACACTGGGAGGCCTTAAAGGTGTAGTGAGCGATTTCAGAGAAACACTGTTGAAAGTGGATCAGACTGATCAGCATAACAGACTTGTAGCCAATCAGCAGTAGGGGCGTGTCTACTCATAATGGGGAGGAGAGAGAGTGAGCCAATCAGCAGTAGGGGGCATGTCCACTCATGATGGGGGAGGAGAGAGAGAGTGAGCCAATCAGCAGTAGGGGGCGTGTCCACTCATGATGGGGGAGGAAAGAAAGTGAGCCAATCATCAGTAGAGGGCGTGTCCACTCATGATGGGGGAGGAAAGAAAGTGAGCCAATCAGCAGTAGGGGGCGTGTCCACTCATGATGTGTCATAAAAGCATTATTTTGCTTGGCTTCAGCTAAAGTGACATCCACTCTTGGATTGTGTGTTTGTGCATTTTGGGGGTGGAAATATAAAGGAAGGGGTGTGATTGTTTTGGTTGATTTCAAATATCAACAGTATTTCTCAGAAATCCCTTACTGCACCTTTAAAGCTGCTATTTTGTTGACATATTTACAAATGCTTCTCATAACATGTTTGGGAAGATGGCATTTTGCTGCTTCACTCAGAAACATCCATGGCCAATTATCGTCGAGAAGGCGTGTTTTACCATTCCATATAATGAAAGAAAATGGTATGGTTCACGCTATGGTATCCATGCAAGGAATACATATATTTAAAATGTATTACATGTAAATGTAAAAAACAGCTTTTTTTTCCCTGACATTTATGGGTCATACTTCAGTTAGAAAAAGATGGAAATCTGTGTAAACACAGAAAAATCACACACTTGAAATATACGCATATGCAAATACTGTATATAAACTCAAAGATACTACAATTGAACTATAGCTAATTGTTTTCTCACTTGGTTGTCTCGACTGGTTTGGGGTCAAAGTTGCCCTCAGCGTCGACAGATGCTTTCTTCTCAGTCATAGATGAATAGCTAGCATCCACGTAGTCTGGAGGGATGGCACCCGCTATGGCGCAGATGCAGGGCATGGCGATCTTAAACAGCTCTGCATCAAACTTCTACAGAGATGAGATGCCAAGAACTGTAAGTGTTCTTTTTTCAATAAGAATTCATCTGTTAAATCATGTTTGTTTTTGCCAAACCTTGTGTGCGAGAGACTCAAAGATGCCCCAGAAGAGTTTGCGAGAGAGATGCAACTCCTCCTCTGATGAGACTCCAAAGTTCGCCCATCCATTCGGCAGGCAATAATACTTCCAGCAGCGCTCATAGTGGTTGGTCAACAACTAAAAAGAAACAGGATCAAGTACATTGGCACAAAAATATGATGATAAGAAAAAAATCACTCCAACTAATTAAAATAACTATAATTGCATACCTTTAAGGGCATCTTGGCATACTCGTTTAAGATTGGCACATCAAACACCAGCCTTCTCAACAGATGCTGCAACATTGATGGCCGCAGATACCTAAAATTCACAATTTTTTAGCTCCAATATTGTGAGTTGGCATTTCTAGTGCTGATGTCAGTGCAGAGTGGATAACTAACTTGACAAGAGACATAAGGCAGTCCTCGATGACGTCCCGCTGGGCCTTGGTAAGAGCACGGCCACGGGACAGCCTGTAGATGGTGTGCAGCATAGAGTCGATCATGATGGCCCGGTGGTCAGTGCCAGCGAACAGCGGGGCACATTTAGTGAGCAGAGGCAGCACAGCTGAGCACAGGTAACGGTTCAGAGCCAGAGCCATCTCTGTGGTGCTAAACGCCAACTGGAGGAACATTACAATTAAAATCACACTGTTGTTATTATATTACAACTTGCAGCATTTCATGGTGGACGAGTAAACTACCATACTTTTACAAATACTACTGTTGTTGTGTCACGGAATGTAGGTTATTAGGCGAGAATGTAGTTATTTAGACCTCAAATATGCGACATATATAAAAATTGCACCTGTTTGACAATTTGTTTAGATGTTTTCTGTGATGTGAGCTCCAGGCCATCAGCAGCCGTTCTGCGCTCATGTACCCGCAGAGAACAGCTTTATCAAGGCCAGTCCTTCGGGAATTTGCCACTGGCTCTTATGTCGATAGTGCTCAGGTATAATTAATTTTTGGGTATATCAAGCGGGCAATATTTAGCCTTTAATCTATAACTTGTTCCAGAGCAAGTCTATTTGACCAAGGGCAAAGTTAAGTTTCATAACTTTATATTTTTATTAACCGAAATCCTGTACTATAACTAGCGCTGCTCTATATCAGCACGGCTACTTGTTGTGTGATATTGCTTACATATTATATTATATTTGTCACATAATCGTGCTGATAAAAGCTCACGAAGACGAGGAAGAAACAGGATCTTTAATAACAAAACTCAGGAAAATCTCACAGAATATACTTCACACACGTTATACCATAGACGAAGATGGATGAACACAGAAGGAGAACTGAAGGTTTAAGTACACACAGCAAACAAAGAAACTAATGAAATAATAAATAGACAACAGGTGAATAGGATAACAAATAACTAAAAGACAGGTCACATTTCAGAGCCAAAAACACACAAGAACACGGTATACTCGTTACATATATTATATTATGAAAGATAAAGATGGTGATGACATATGATTGACAGTATTAAGAGCTCACCGTATCTAGAGAGGCTGCAGCTCTCATATCTGGCAGAAAGCCGACCTCTAGCACATGCAACAGGAAGTCCTGGTTATCAATGCCGTACACTCTGTCCAGGAAAAGCACCATGGAAGCTTTGTGGTCTGGCACGAAACTCGCTGACATTTTTGGCTCAACGATCTGAGCATCTATGAAAAATATCACAGACAAAACCAGAGATAATTATGCAGAAGTGAGTTTTAAGGAAGCCTGTTATCACCTCAGAGTAAAAAATGTAAGAAAGAGCTAAATGTTCTTTCTTACAATCAAATCTTGTGTACCTTTGCCTAAGGTTGGGATCTGAACAGAAAGGCTGATGACTCCCACCAGGTCTTCAATGGGCACGAGAGACCTCAAGATGGCTCTGATTCTCAAAGCTTCACCTTTACCGGCTTGGATCAACTGTGGGTAAAGACAAGGTTGAAAATTGAAATCTGTTGAAATGTGACCTTTATCTTAAACACTACAATTAAAAAATTTGGGGTCAGTAAGAAAAAAAAATAAAATGAATACTTTATTCTTGAATTAAATAAATTGATAAAATTGATCACAGTGAGAGTAAATATGTTTATAATGCTACAAAAGATATTCTTTCAAATAAATGCTGTTTTTTATTTATTTTCGATTCATCAAAGAATCCTGAAAAAAATGTATTATGGTTTCCACAACAATATTAAGCAGCACAACTGTTCTCAACAGTGAAAATAATAAGAAATGTTTCTTGAGCAGCAAATCATCATATTAGAATGATTTCTGAAGGATCATGTGACCCTAAAGACTGGAGTAATGATGCTGAAAATCTAGCTTTGATAACCGGAATACATTTCTTTTTAAAATATTTTAAAATAATACAATTGTAATAATATTTTACTGTTTTAATGTATTTTTGATCAAAACAAAATGCAGTCTTGGTGAGCAGAAGAGACTTATTTTAAAAAACAGTTGAATGATTTGTCATTGGCTTCACAGTTAAATTATTAAGTTGTTATACTTACATGCATCTCAGGAGCGCAGCGACCCAGCAAGTCAATAAGGGCACAGTAAAATGACATGATAGCATTTCCAAGATGCACTCTATTCTCCTCAGGCTGATCCTCCCCTCCAAACCTGTGAACCAATATAAGGGGTAAAAAACTATATATACTGTATATTCAGATTTAATGGCAACCTGTTTAAATAAAAAGAAATGCAAGCATTCACTTTCACTGAAGCATCTTACATAAAACGTCTGTCCTTTTTAGGAGTTGGCCCATCTCGGGCAGGGTCCTCGGAGATCTTAATGGCCTCCTCGATGGCAGCTAACAGACCCGCACCACCCTCTCCTCTCAGCGCAGGGCCAAAGCACTCAGGCCGACGAATCAACAGACGAACAACCACGTTAGCGTTCTCCTCTACGCTCTCACCTGCCGGGGGAGACAAAAAAACACAGCGTTTAATTAAGAATGCCTTAAAACACAGGACTCAGAGTCAGAATTACACTAAACATGCTCACCATTTACAAACACTGCAAAGCGCAGGAAGTCTAGATATCTCTCTCCTCCACTTGGATTCCATCCTATGTCAGGGTAGCCTTTAGACAGCAGCATGGGGCACATCCGAAGGCCACAGCCAGCCAGATATGTCACCACCTGAGTAGCACAATGAATCAATGAATTTTTATGCAGTGGTACATTATAAATGACTTACTACACAATATCATGAATACAAAAATTTGTTCTGACTTCTGAGCATTACCATCTCAAGGTCTTGCTCTTGAAGAGCCAGGGCAAGCTCATTGTTGTCAATGCAGGACGCGGCAGCAACATCCAGAGGAGTAGATCCACGCATCCCTAAAAAGACACATACAAAAAAATTTATCAGTAATACCAAGGTCTAAACTGTTTTATTTTAATAGAATTTAGATGAAAAAGCAACTAGTGTTAAATGGTTAATTGGAAAAATCAAATGATTGTCGGCATAGTCAAAATTACATCTACGACTGATGGTATATTTTTTTCAACCTAAAATCCAAAAATAAATTTTATCCTCTTTAAGCTGCAATTTGTCATCCAACTCTTAATATAATTTACATTTCAATAAAACACTGAATGAAAGTGGCACCAAGCCTTACTGGCAGGTAAAACATAATTGTCAGCATAGCAATGATAAGACATGTAGTTCTGAAAAATGTAGGCCAAAGGAAGCATATAAAGGGAAAACAGTAAAGGTCCCAAAATGGATCCCTGGGGCACACCACATGAAAGAGGAGCAGATAATGAGGAAATATTGCCCAAATTTACTGAAAAAGTCGTATTAAAAAGCAAACCACAGTAGTCCAGTGCCCTGGATACCTACCATACATTTAAGACGTTTAAGAAGAATTATTATGTTATGGTCAATGGTATCAAATGCCACACAAAGATGCAACAAAACTAGCACAACACAAGAGCCTGAATCCAGAGCAAGCAACATATCATTTGTAAAGATATGATTAAAATATGTAGATGTACGCTGTTTGTTTGATGTGCTGGTACTTTAAATGATTGAATTATTTCTTTTGTCATAAATTTTGAATGTGCTTTTACTTCAAATTAACGGAAACACCAAAATACTATAATGTGGAAGAAGTCAAGTCAACTTAACTTATAAAGCGCTTTTTACAGTATGGATTGTTTCAAAGCAGCTTTACAGGGATAATAGAAATTACCGTAACAAATTGTTTAGGCTTTAAGAAGCACAGTTTAGTGATTTAATCTGTGTAATTGTATTCTTGTTATTATCTTTATTGATTTGTACAGCTTTTGTACAGCCTTGTATTGTTTTGTAAAGCCAAGGAACATTAGCAACCACTTTGTAGAAGCTACTGGGGATCCATATAAAAAATACAGAATTTTTATATTTTGACAGCAATATATTTATTTTAAAATGATAATTTAAGTTTTTTCAATTTAACAAACCAAAATCAAAATCTTTCTATGTACCTTCCTAGGTTTGAAGCACTGTACTTCTGGTTGGAAAACACTACTTTATAGTGTCACAACAGACTAAAGGCATGATCACACCAACGATAATTATGAACTATACGTTTTAATGATCACTTTAATTCTGTGAGAATCGGGTTATAAGTCCGCATCACAGCTATATTGATAACAACACAGAGGTACCTGTATGAAATAGTTGGAATCACTGTCAGAACAATTTTTTTCCAGCTAATTGATGATAAAAAAACATTGCCAGCCAATTAAAATCCACCCTATCTATTGTGCATTGGTGTGGACGCTGATATAGTTATTGTAATAATTTTAACTCTTGGTGTGAATGGGCTTTAACGATAAAAAAAATATGCTATCTGCACCAGATCAGTTTTACAAAGCAACCGACCCAGTCCAATGCCACTGTTCTGCAGCAGGTACGAGAGGTGGTCGAACATGGAGCGCTGGTTCTGACGGCTGATCCTGCAGAAGTAGCACAGGAAGCGACAGCAATTGGTCACCATTTGCGGGAATCGAATTTCCTATAGACAGAAAAAAAATATGTTTGTTTCCCTTTACATCAGTTTCAATTGCAGAGACGGATCCTAGTCCAGTTTTAAATATTCATTAAGTGTATAACAAAAACAAGAAAGCACCTTAGAGTCTCCTCCACCTCCCAGCACATTGACCATAACCTCCATGACCGTCTCATGCATGCCCAGCGCACGCATCAGGTTAGGGTGCTGGTAGAACAACTTGTTGTTCATGATGTTCCTACGAGACAGGAGACAAAATGCATTTGAAATCCCACACATGATGTGAGAAAGAAGTTCAGGACATGAGAACAAAAGTTTGATCAAAAACACATTAAATTGATGAAAAGTAACAGTAAAGACATTGAAAATGTTACAAAAGATGTATATTTAACATATTTTTTTATTCATTAAAGAATTCAAAAAGTGCATCATGGTTTCCATAAACATTTTAAGCAGCACAACCGTTTTCAACATTGATAATATTAGGCAAATGTTTCTTGAGCAGCAAATCAGCATATTAGAATGATTTCTGAAGGATCATGTGACACTGAAGACTGGAGTAATGATGCTGAAAATTCAGCGTTGCATAACAAGAATAAATTGCATTTTAAATTATATTAAATTAGAAAATAATTATTTCAAATTGTGATAACATTTCACAATTTTTTTGTTTTTACTGTATTTTTCTATCAAATAAATGAAGCCTTGTTGAGCAGAAGAACTTTAAAAAGTTTACCGACCCCAAACTTTCGAACTGTAGGGTACATCAAATATGGATTGAGATGTCAAGCACTTTCTGTACTGTCATTAGAAGTACCCACCCAATGCTCTGGATCATAAGCCTCTCCTCTTCCGGGCCCATCTGGACGATGAGCAGCGAGCGGATCTGACCCAGGCACTCAAGCATGGCCATTGTGTCCTGTATGGACACAGCGTTGATGGCATAGGCTTTTGGCAGGGCGCGGACCAGCTCTCCCAGTGCGTCATACTGCCGGTGGAGAAGACTGAACATGAGCCGCACCAGCTCTGGGTTCTGAATAAAGGACTCCTGAGCCCAGTGGATCATCGTGTGGGATATCAGCTCCTGTAAAGAACCTGAGGAATAAAATGACGTCCAGAAACGTTAGACCAACACACAATAAAAAAAAAATCTAGTACCATTTTGAACTATGTGAAAAAGAAAAGTATTGATCTATGGTTGAGGAAAGCGGTGCAACCATGAGATGAAATTAATCTGAACAACCTTCTCAAGATGTTTTACAATATTTACTCACTAGGTTTGGGCTCTTCCTCTGGTTCTGGCTCCTCTTCATCCTTTTTCTTCCTAAGGTTCTTGACTTTCTCCACCAAACTGAGCAGTCTCCCTCTCAGAGACGCTTCTACCTGTTCCTCCTCCGCTTCTTCTTCAATGTGGACACCTGAGGTACAAACAAATATGGATAAGAACCACATAGTCCAGATTTTGGTCAGTTAATAAGGCTAGGTTCGCAATATGGAATTCAAAATGGAATCTGATTGTAAATTATTGACTGTCCACAATGCGTATCGAAACTGTTCAGATCTCATTTGTGTGTCCGTGGCACACTTTCGTTTTCCAAAACAATTTGCATTGGTTTTTATTCCAGTGAAATTGTGATTTTTTTCATGCGTTCTGGGCATTCATTTACACAACAACTGCGTTTTGGTGGCTTGAGAAACACAAGTTTTTGAAAACGATACTGTTATCATCTCTGTGTAAACTTCACAAATGCGAATCTGTGAAAACGGTGACTGCATGTATTACGTGTTTAGTCTATAGGCAAGGTCGTTTGAATGTGTATGTGCTCAGGTGCATAGTTTTACTTTACAAAGTAACATTGCAACTACTTTTCTGGCATAATATAGCCTGGTTCTACCAGACTCTCGTACATTTCATTTGTACAGAGAGTCTGGCATTGCTCCATTGACAAACGTTTACTTCCTTGTAGGCGGGAACTCTATTGAAGTCTAAAACTATTGGATCTGCCCAGAGTCACTCTATCTGCCATAACCAATCGCTAGCGTTTGGTCGTGACATATGTCTTTTCCCGAACTCCGTGGGAGGATGGCCATAAACACAATACTAAGCAAAGATTGTTCTTGCTTCGGCTTTAACTTCTTGATATTCGGCAGCGTTGCCACAACGGACCGATTGGCTTCACTCGCATCTTTCTTATTTTGAACTACAACTCAAAATAACGCACGAGTCGACATCAACGTCATCGTCCTCAGCCACTCCCTCTGTTCATTGATTGGTCCTACAAAAAATTGATTTCTGGAAACCAAAGTCTACAGCACAATCCCAGATGTAGTACTGAAGGAAAATAAAATTGAGCGGAAGTGCGTAGGAGGGCGGAGCCAGGCTAGGCATAATATGCATAATAAAGCATTTTTTTGTTGCTTTTGTGGATCTGTGTGAACGGGATTAATTTTGATAGTGTCTTTACAGGGGAGAAAAAAACAACATCTGACATGTTTACGATTTACGTGGCGTGAGAAATTCATTTAGAGCGGTCAGACTGAAACGGATTTCCAGAAATGAGATTTGAATAGGATTTCGAAACCACATATGAATGTAGCTCAAAATGGATTTAATGTGATTTTTTTGCTGTTCACACTTGCTAAATGT
>CM070824.1:42724074-42901574 GCA_036326025.1 Chrosomus eos | reverse complement strand
TCCTCATCCTCCTCTTCTTCTCCAACTCCTTCATCCACGACTTCCTCCTCTTCTTCAGCCGCTTCTTCTTTCTCCTTCACTTCCTCTCCTTCCTCCTTGGAAGCAGCTTCCTGTCCTGGTTCCTCTGTCTCCCCTGCGTCCTCTTTCTTCCCGAACACATTGGGATCAATCATCTTGAGAATGTGCTTGACGTCTTCATTGTTGAAGATGCCCATAATGAGGAGGGTGCTGATGAGTTTGAGAATGGGAACGAAGTGGAACTCAACGCTGCCCCCAACAGGATCACGCATGGCCTGGCTGCCATCGAACACGGCTTCGGTAAGCATGCTTAGAGCCTGGGTCTTCAGCTCCTGTAAAAGCAGAAACAGTGTAGATATTAACAAAGAGATTGTCTACAATGTTTTATTAACATTTATTCACACTATACTGTATCTCTAAAATACTATAACAATAATCTTTTCCTCCACTTTATTACCTCAGGTATTGTTACCACACTGCTGCTATAACTTTGAAATCACCTGCCACTTTTGATTTCCATCACTTGTATATTATTATTATTGTGTACACTATATGTTCCCTTGACACCACAATCCCCTCTATCTTTTGGTACTTGATTTTTGTTGTTGGTACTTAAAGGTGCAGTAAGAGATTTCTGAGTGAGCAAGAGGGAGATTTGAACAAACACTGTAGAAAGAGAGATGACTGAGAGACATTACAAAAGAGAAAAGCTCAGAGGAAAATCACTGGAAAAAGAAGGGTTATGATCAGCAAGAGCTTTAGGATTAGCATTAATATTAGAAAAGCTTTCCAGCACTGGAGAGACATAGGCGGTGAAAGATTATGTGTATTTCCGGTCAGATGCATTTACATTGTTACTGTGCCTCAGATGTAATCAACTCTATCTGTGTCTGTAAAGGTGTGAACCAAACGGCCCATACAGATGTATGGCCCACAGAAACTGAATAGCCCATACAGGTGTATGACCCACAGAAACTGATTGGTGTAACAAAGAAAAAAAAATGACAAAGAAACAGCATTGCTCAGAGTAGATTGCAAAGTAGATCAGTTTTCTATTGTTTGTAGCCCATTTGTCTTCATGTATAAAGTTCTGTCTCACAGACAGAACTTTGGTTTAAAATTGTTGAGGGCTGACATGCTCACATCGCTGCTGAAGAACTGTGCTACACTACTACCTTCAATATATTCTTACTTATTTTATCTATTGGAGAAATCTAATACATTGGCGAGCCACCCAAACCATTGCTCGGCCAAATACAGCAAGCCTGAGGTTGCGTTGTTTCTGCTCCATTCATGAATAACATTGGTTTTGCAATGTTTCACAGAACTAAGATATGCTGTTGTTGTAATATTAGTTATACAGTTTTGACCGTCATTGATTTCAAATATCAACAGTGTTTCTCAGAAATTGCTTACTGCACTTTTAATTTCTAATCTTGTATTATCAATATGTACCAAGAATCACTATTGGATCCCACTGTACCTGCAGAGGGATGATGGGGCTTAGGGTGTAGAGATCTGGGTCAGTGCCCACAAAGTTGATGGGGGAGAAGTGTAGCTTGGGTCTGAGGCAGGTTGTTAGACCCACTCCTGGCAGGTCTTGGGCCGTCTCTGCATCTGGGAAAAGCTTGATACTGAGCGTCTCTTCCGTCATGGGAATGATGAACTCGCGGTTGGTTCCCAAGCGGTTGCGTTTGGCTGACTCTAGATGGATACTGATGAGAAGGTCGTAGTAGCCGCTGCGGAGAGGGCCGGGGAGGTACGTGTTCTCAATAGCATAGAAGAGCTGGGATTCGTCCACGTGGCTGCAGAGGGCATGGGCCACACGGTTGTTGCCCAACGCACACACGGCACAATAAAGCATCAGAGTGTGATAGTGGAACTTCAACAAGTCATGCTGTTCAGACAGTTCCAGGACGTCAATACACCTGCATATGAGAGGAACAGGTCAACTATCAAACAATACATAATAACTAGACAAAAAAGATACAAATACTAGATACTGTAAATGCTGGCTTAAGAAAGCCTGGCCAGAAAGTTTGAACAAGGGGCGTTTCCTTCGAGGAGGCAAAAAAACTGGATGAGAAAATAATCTATATTAAAAAAATAAAACAACACAAATATTACAAAATGTGACATTAAAAAGTGTAAAAGTCACTCGTTTTTCTAAAGTAACAATGTCCAACAGTGACACCAGGTAAAGTTACAGAGGGACACCACGTCTTCTCGTGCCTCCTCTGAGCCCATTGACTTTTAACAGACCCCCTAAAGCGTGCAGTGGGTTTAGTGGGGAGTAATTGAGGGAATTAAATGGGGGAAAGTCACGTGAGAGGAGGCAATGGCTCCATCGCGCTATGATTGAATATGAATGGTTTGTGCGATAAAACCAGTCTCTTGTTTTCATGCACACTCTCTAATCGCCAGAATGAAGAGAATGATGGCGTTAATGGGAAGACTAATTAAAAAGTAAGTAAACAACTCATCCACCTAGATATCACTGCTTTATGTTACGTAAAAATCAAACTTGAAATGACCTGAAAACATGATGACTGTGGGCTTTTAGTGAGCATTCAGCTTGGGGAAATTAAATGACTGCTGAAAATAAGTTTACTATTAAATAGAAAAGCTGAACATTAGTTCACAAATAATATATATATTGTTTAAATTGTTACTGCCTTTAGTTATTAGGGCCTGAGCACCGATGGTGCAAGGACCCTTTTGGAATTGCTGTTTATTTAGTTATTATTTTGGAATAAAAGTAAAAATGTGGCCTGTGATGAACTTGATGAAATTTGTACTTGGTGTTAATAAATAGAACATTATGTAGTAATGTAACAAAACAAAATAAAATTGTATTTGGTCTCTCTTTTTTATGTAATGTTTATTTAACCTGGAAAATTAAGTGTAACAGGGACATACATTTATATATAAGAGGACTTTTCCTCATTTTAAAACATCACCGCACGAAGTAGAAGTAGTTTAAAGTCAGCATTAAACAGAATATGTGACAGGCTTTTCTTCCTTATTGTGACATATATCCGAGTTATACAATGTAGAACGGGATTTGATTGGAGGAGTTGATTGGATCATCGTAGTTTGCAAATGCTGTGATCTCATATGAGTGATGTGTTTTTTGGGGAAGAGAAGAGGTATCGTTGCAAGAAGGGAGGAGAAGTTATTTTGATTTAAGTTTGTGAGGGCACATGAATAAAAAAATGTAAAAAGATGTGCTAGGGTGTTCTGGGTGATTGATAAGTAGGAATATAGAGATTACAAAAGACATCTATACTGAAGACACTTCATGAGCAAATGTTTTTAATTATGTTTTTTGATTTTTTGTTTCATGAGTCGTCCTACTGTACCTGTTCTCTTCAGGAATATGCAGAGCCATCATGGTGAGAGGATCTGTACATTCCACCATCCATCCGTGCCTTTCGCTCACCCGCCCCACTTGTGGACTCAGGAAGTGGTTGGGCATCCTGCTCCAGATCACAGGAGTCAGCATTTGAACATCAAGCCGAGGAGGACACTGGGGCACCGGGTTCTTGCGCTCACTATGGAACATGGCTGCTGAAAGAGGCATGATATTCTATAGGATGGAGAAAAAAGTGAGACATGTAACTAAAAGACTATTACTTAAAGTACTTCTAAAAGAAAGCTAATGACTTCCAGGTCAGAAACAAAGGATAAAGCTGACCTTGAGTTTACCCAGTTCTAGCTGCAGCATATTCTGGCTGCCTGGCAATACAAACACAGCTGGAAACAGCTTAGTGTGGGGCTCCACCTGAGAGAACACATGTATACATATGAGTTCAAATGAACAATATGCACTACTAACAGTTCAGAAATGAAGTACCAAAGACAGGAGCTAGGGAAAGTGGAGTTAAACAGGGCCACTAGCTCCTTTAAAGAGATGACCTGCACTCGCCTGATAGAAAGTGTTGATCTCCTTCCCATTGGCTGTGAAATTCATTAGACCTGTTGCCAGATCAACCAAGCAGCCAATCACCAGATCCTCCTGGCTGAACCTCTGCTGAGTGCTGCTGCCAAACTCTCCTCCCCACACCATATAGCAGTTACTCCTCCTCATACTGGTCAACAAACAAGATATTATAAGTCATTAATAAACAAATGTTTTATTAATCGAAGGGGAGAAAGAATACTTTTATTTCAGATTTCAATTTCAAATAAATTCTGTTCTTTTTAACTTAATCACGTTTTTTCATAAACAATATGAAGAGGTACAACTGGTTTCAACATTGATAATAATAAGAAATGTTTCTTTAGCAGCAAATCATCATATTAGAATTATTTTTTTAAGGATCATGTGACACTGAAGACTGGAGTGATGATGCTGAAAATTCACCTTTGATATTACAGCAAATAATTAAAATTTTAAATAAGGTCAAATAAAGATTAAAATAAAAATAAAATAAAAAATTTAAATAAAAGATTAAAAAAAACAATTATTTAAAATTAAAATAACATTTTACGATTTTTACTGTATTTTCAAACAAAGAAATGCAGCCTTGGTGAGCATAAGAGACCTTAAAAAAATCTTAAAATAATATATATTTATAGTACTTGAGAAGCAAAATTTCATAATTTAGTAAGCTCAAATTAAATCTTAAGGCTCTAAATTAAGTGTGAATTAAGTTTTTTTTCTAACCCCATTGAAAAAAATTGAATTTACTTTGTTTCTCAAATAAATGCATCTTGTTTTAAGAAAATACTAAAAAAAGAAAAAATTTCTCCATATTTTTTTTTTTATTATTATTCTAGAGGCAAATTGTTTTAACGTGTGCTGTACATTAAAAATACTAAACTGTACATATTATAAATGATAGGCATTACACTTTTTCAGTTTCACAGTAAAAATAAATTTCTCGAGGTTAAATCTCTCCCACGGTCGGTTGCTGAAGTAGGCCACTAGTGCAGTGCTCTTACATCACCAAAATCAATATTCACCCACATCACCTCACTATACCTGAACATTTATTTTTAACCAAATGCTTCTCCGCACTGCAGCTTCTTGTATTTGTCCACATTGGTCACCATTTCAATGACAGCTGAATCTTTATCACGTCTCACCTGTCATGTATGTTGCCCTTGTCGTCTCCAACTGTCAAAGTGACAGTACGGACCTTAGACAGGTCGAAGTTGAGGTCGTACATGTGGAAGTCAGGGGTGACCCAACCCACCCATACCCCGCTAGGTTCTTGCCCGGCGAAGATACGGACTGAGTAATAGTACTGCACAGTGGAGAAGGAGAGAGAGAGAAGGAGACGTGAGGAAACTAGAGCAGAGAATGTGACGTATATGACAGATCTTGTAATGAAGACTGACCGTGGTCGTATTGAGGATGATCTCCGGGTCGTCGCGATCATCGGGCACCACATCCTCCATCAAACGGGGCATAAGAGGTGGAGGTGGAGGGGGGGTAATCATGGCTGCCTTTTTAGCCTTAAACAGGAAGCTGAGGGAATACAAGAGAGGTATATTATTTCAGTAACAAGTACTCTTACATGTATACATATACAGGAAAAATGTTAGGATAAACTTTATAGGTAACACTTTACAATAAGATTCATTAGTTAACCACATTAGTTAGCATGAACTAATATTGAACTGCACTTCTACAGCATTTATTAATCTTTGTTAATGTTAATTTCAACATTTGCTAATACTTTATTAAAATCTTGTTAACATTAGTTAATGCACTGTGAACTAACATGATGAACAGCTTTATTTTTATTAAGTAACATTAAAAAAAAGACAAATACAGTAACAAATGTATTGCTCATGGTAAGCTCATGTTAGTTAATACGTTAACTAATGAACCTTATTGTAAAGTGTTACCACTTCATAAAAGTCCTCGGTTCTCACCCTTTCTTTTTCCCTTTCTCGGATGCAGTGTCTTTGTCATTTTCTTTACTGCTTGGGATATCTTTGGGCACGGACGGCTCCTTTTCCTTCTCCTCCTGCTCTTTACGACTGGCTGACTTTTTCAGCACCTCAAACTCAGAGTCGGGGTCCACCTCCAGCACCTGATCCTCAGGGATGGTGAGGGTCCGAGTGAGGGGAGTGGTGCCAGCGGTGACCTTGAAGGTCAGGTCGAACTCTACAGGCATGCTCAGTCTGAAGAACAGCATGTCTGTGTTGGAGTTTTGGGATCCGAAAGTCTTGTGGGTTATTTTCAGACAGGGGGCGCTGTCTACAGTTCCATCCACACGAGACACCTACAGGTCACAATAAAGCAGGTCCGTAAACTTTAACTTTAAACTCAATTAAATGTCACAAAGATTCCTCAAATACCTCAATGTGGTTGTGCTCGGTGGGAACTGGGACAAACTGAGGCAGGCTCTTACTGAACCACATTGTGATGTCTCTCTTCATGTTGATGGCGAATGGCTCAAAGCCCTCTTGGAGCCCACAGATGGCGAAGTAGCGTAGGCTGCTAACATTCTGACCTAGATTTATACGGCCAACCTGAGAAAGACCCAACATGCAGACTGGAATAAAACCTGGAGAGAGAGAAATAAAGAAAAGAGGCTGATTTTACAAATACACTATATCCAGTGTTGGTCTTTTATTCTCTTTTATTTTATAGTAGAATAAAAAATCAACTGCTTTTTCAGTCCACTAATATAGTGCTGTTTTTTTCTGGTGAGGTCAACAGATGCAAGTTGGTAAAACCAAGATGGAGTCGTCAGAGAAAGAAAAATAATCCACGTTCGAATACAACGTACGGACTTATTTGATTTTTTTTAACAAGGATGGGACAAAGGTAAAAAAAAGGAATTTCTCTGAGTAGAACGTCACGTGTTGTCATCTCATAATTACATTAATTACGACATGGTGTAAATGCAGCATATGTTATCGTAAAACTCAGCATGTCACAAAATGTATAAAATATGCATTTTACATGATGCCAAACACCATTAATACTTGTGCATTTTGTGCCAAAAATGTAATCAACATCTAAGGTGCCAGATTTTGCAATTAAATTTGTATATTGAATTACGCTATTGAACGGCTTTACAAGACTTAAAATATGGCACATTAATCATATGGACAGTCTTTATGATACCTTTAGGTTGCTGCCAAGCCAGACTATTCTTCAGATATTAATATTTTGTTTGATAGAAGAAAGAAATTCATATAGGTTTGGAACAACATGAGTGAAAGTAAAATGATGAGTATTTTCAGTTCTCTGGAAATTATCCATTTAATACCTTGTATCCATTTCCTTAAAACTAAAAACAACTATTCAATCAGAACTCAATTTCAATTACACATCTTTTTAAATCCAAGACTAGGATTGATCAGTGTCTGTGGAAACAAACCTCTTGAGACTCTCCCAAAAATGAACTAGACTTAATTAAAAATACACATTACCTCTAAAAACTAATTATTGAAAATTGACTACAAAATCAACAACAACGTTATAGCCCAAATCCTCACCGTCTCCAGTCTCGATGTCTTTGAAGGCCATTTCAGAGCCAGAATCGCTGATCAGCATCTCTCCGTTAAGAGTGAACATGATGTTCATTTCAGTGAGGTCTATCATGCAACCGACCACATCACCAGACTGCCACTGACGACCAAATGGGTCATTACCAACGTGCCATCGCTGAGCCTGCAGGGAGAGCAAAGGAGACTCATTTAGCTTTTATTGCAGATATACAAAATAGTTTGTCAGCAACTTGTGTGGCACACAATCCAATTAGCTGGAAAGCTGTCCTACAGCCTGTTACCATATAACACAGCAGAGTTAGACACCACTGACCCTGTTTCCATTAAAGACATAGGCCAGCTCATCAGAACCAAGCTCAACATCAGAGCGGACGTTGGGTCGAGCCCAGCCCACCCTCATCTCTCCTGTGGTTACGGCCTCAAACTCAAAGTACCACTTTCCTGAGGTGATGCCGTACTGCTTCTCTGCCCTGAAGATACGCACTTTATCTCCACCTGTGTTCTCAACACCATGACCACCTGTGGAAAAAAGAGATTTGAAGAATTTATAGCTGAATAAACCATACATTTACATCCAATTCTGGATCCTAGTATATCCTACTGAATCAGGGCTTGACATTAACATCCGCCAACCTGTCGAATGCGGGTGTATTTCAGCAGAGACGTGTAACACACTCACTCTTACCAGCCTCTTTGGCGGGTTGAATTTTATATATAATATATACATTATCAATTGCAGTTTTTTAAAAAGGCATCTGAAATAATAACTAAGTGCAATGAAGTGTTGTCAACAATGTTGATTTTTCAATACTGAAATATCTGAAATGCTTCCAATATTAATTTTTTATTGTTGGTGTTACAAGGTTGGAATTTCTGTGTGGGATTGCTCTTATTGCGCATTTACTCAGATTTTGTGTTCGCAGGCACATAAAGCCGCCTCCTGCACTTAATTGCACTTAAACTGTCAAATTCACACAAAATAATGTCAAAATGCCACTCTTGCCAAGTATTCCCATAAACACGGTCAGTTATGTTTTAACTGAACATAAGCAGTTGAGAAAGTGTAACATTATATGGATCTGTGCGTAAGGTCTTAAAGTGACAGCAGCCTAATATACCTTCTGCCAAATATAAATAAATAAATAAATAAATATTCTGTATAAATATATATATGGCAGTTTTTCCCCATGGTATCAGTGTCAAAATTGTGGCCAGTAAAACTGTAGCTGGTAACTTTGGAAAACCACTAGCCACAGAGGCTGGTGAGCAAGAAAGTTAATGTCAAGCGCTGCTACTAAACCTAGTATACGAAAGACATGAAAGTAGTATATGAAAGACAAAGACTCACTGCTCTCCTGATCTGGAGGCTCGATGTTGTATCCATAGCCAATCAGAGTGCGTACAGCGTTGTTCACACTGTCTCTGTTAGTCTTCTTTGTTCTCTCATCCAGCAGGTTGTATGGCACCAAACGAGGGTTACGTTTATTCAAGATGTCCTGAGGGAAGGTAATAAGAGTAAAAAGTTTGGGCTCCCTTTTAAGTATTAATTGAATTCCAGTTCACAGATATTCCGAAGTTCCCGTCCGAACTCAATTATCACTGAAGCCCGGTTTATTTAATTGTGCATTCCTGTGCGCTCCAAGATTTGTCTAAGCTGTTCTTATCACAACGCCGATGATCAAATGTGCGATCCATTTCAATTCTATTGAGAATTTTCAACTTTAAAACACTATAAAGTCTAAAAAGGTTACATAAACTAAAAGTACAGATAAAAATTATCTACGGTAACTTAAATTAGAAAGCTTTTTAAAGCGATTTTTTTGTGGTAAATTTGGACTAATTTATAGAAATTATAATAGATAATGAAAAACATTATTCACTATAGATTTATATTACAACTGTGGCATGTTGTAGCAATAGTTTCAAAATGTGTAAGTTTTTTCATAACATTATTTTTCATTACAAATGCTATATATATATATAAGTCAACATTGGCCCAATGAGGAGCCATCAATGGTCTCACCTGTAATTATAGCCTTATTCTAACAAATGCTATAGTTAAACAAGTACAAGAATTATGGGACTTTTTCATAGGGGAAAGTACAAGTTAGGATCAGGAGCTTAAAATTCTGGACCTTCATGAGTCATTGACCAAACAATATTTTTTCTCTATAAACTCTAAAATGTGTTCTGTTCTAATGATGACTGATATTAGGAAAACATAATCATTATCATTACCAAAATCATTAAGAGCCTGATGAATTGTTAAGAAGTAGGAAATAAACCAGATGCTTAAATAATATAAAATGCATCATATTTGCTATATAAACAAATAATTGTTATCTAGGCTATTACTACATCAATTATGTTATCAACCGACTTTGCATGTGTGGATGATAGGTAAGATACAACAAAAGACCATTTTGAAAAAATAAAACAAACAAACCAATAAATCTCAGGAGGGAGCATGTCCTGGGAAACGGTTCACACTTCAACCCCCCAATTTTTAAACCTACGCCCTTGCCTGGATGGTCTACTTTTTTCTTTCATATTTCTTGGATCTCGCCCGGTTTCCTCCACCACTCTTTTTCTGCCACCATAATGTGCAGGTGAGGTAACTGTAATTTCTGCTCCACATCAGTGTCCACATCTACCTGCATAATGCTGTAGGTCCATCCTTGTCTGACTCTGTCCCGTGCCCAAACATTGTGCCCATTTTCCGCCAGCTTCTCCACCAGCTGGTTCTGATTGGGCGTCAGTTTGACGTGATTGAGGTCCAGAGGAGCAGGTTTGAACCCACTGCTCATCACATAACTGACCAAGAAACGGAAAAATATAAAAACCAAAACCGTATACATTTACAAGATAAAAGTGTGTTTTTTTTAGGTTTACATACGTTTTTGGCAGTTTGATCTTCCTCAGATTCTCCTCCGCTTTCTCGTCTCCCATGCCTACATGGCAGCCCAGAGCTAAGAGGGTTCTGGCGAGGTCAAGGTGAAAAAAAAAGTTGATCAATAAGTTGGATAGAAAGACGACGGATGCATAAGCAGTGAACATCAGAGATTTGAGATTCAACAGACACTCACTTCAAGGTCTCTCCAGACATCTGGAGGTTATAATTCCTCTCTGGTTCTGGAAGACTATGAAAGTCCACCAGACACGGGTGCAACTTCTTATTATCATCCCTGAACTGAGAGAGACAACATTTTTAAACTTTATTTAAATGTTTGAATGAATGAATGAATGAATGAGGCATTTATATAGCGCTTTCATATGTACTACTGTACACCCAAAGCGCTTTACAATCATATCAGGGGTTCTCTCCTCAACCAGCACCAGTTTAACTTTATTAAGGATCTTATCTTGTGTTTATTATGGGTGTGTTCACACTTGGCATGTTTGGTTGGATTAAAACGAACCCTAGAGCGATTGCTCTGTTAGTGCGGTTCATTTGAATAAGTGTGTGAACGCTGCCATCTGACCCCTGGTGACACCGAGACGCTGAAAAGATGGGTCTCAGTCTGCTCTCAAATGAACTCTTGTGATGTAAGAATGAAATATGAATGCAACACGGACCAAAGTCATGTAAACAAACCAAAAAAACGGGACATGATGTCTCAAGTTGTGACCCTAAAAAGCACAGAATGCTCAAGCACACATGTTTTTTCTTGTCATAGTCGTGATGTTGCCCATCACAGTTTAGTACAGGCATCAGAACCGCGTCTCCTCACAGCAGATCTTCATTTGTGTGTGTGTGTTGACTGTGTGTGTGACTGAGAGATTCCTAAAGCTGTTTTGACTCCTTAACACATTTTATAAGCTCTTCACGAGTTCTCAGCTGGTCAAAATACCATCATTAGCTATGCACATACAACGAGCGCATTTAGCCCAGAACAGAGCATTGTTTTGGATGTTCGGTAAGTTCTGTCACAAAATATACATCATAAAAGCAGACCAATCAGGTTGTGGACACATCCCTATACCTTTAGGTTCGGTATCTTTATGTTCGATGTTAAAATGCCAGTGTAAAGGCTAAGCGAACCAGGACTTTTTTTGGTTTTAGTCCGAACCAAGCGAACCGAACTACAAGTGTGAACACACCCTATATGTGTGTGTGGTTGAGTTGGTGTTTATTTGCGCGAAAAACAAGAGGCGGAAAGCGCTCACCACTCCATAGGTCCAACCCTGCTCAATACGGGTGACGGCCCAGAGCTCGTGGATGTTTTCCGCAAGTTTCTCTCTGATCCGCTCCAAATGAGGAGGTAGCACAATCTACAAATGACATACACAACACGTACATTGACCGCTCAGTGAAAGTGTTTCTGCCAAGCAACAGTGGAGTGAGGGAAACAAATGTGTGTAGTTTAATTTACCTGGGCAGTGTCAACAGGACAGGGAGTGAATGAAGTGTGTGTGAGGGACTGCGTGGGGCCCAGCAGGTTTCTGACTCCATTGAAGTCATGTTTATACTCCTTAATGTGCTCAATGCGCATTCGGTCTTTGGGAAGAAGAGCTTCGTAACATGGTGCATAACCAGGAGGGGGCAAGAACTTAAAATCCCCATGGCGGCCTCCCAAAAGGAATCGAGCTCTGAGAAATGAACGAAAACACAGGTCAACAAGTGAGAAGACATTATAAATGTGCATGAATTAATCATATTTCTAAAATTAAAACTACTGATTTTAGTATTTAGTGTTTTCATGAATTATTCAGAAAATATTGTCCCTGTCTCTGAGCCAGTAATATGTTTTTGGAAATTTGTCTCACAAAGGCTGCATTTATTTAATCAAAAATATAGTCCAAAAATATAAACAGTTGCTTTCTGAAATATTATTACAATTTAAAAAGAACATATATTTGTGAAGGCAAAGCTGAATTTTCAGCATCATTAATCTTCAGCGTCACATGATCTTTCAGAAATCATTTTAATATGCGGATTTGCTGCTCAAGAAACATCTTATAATATTTGTGTGGAAATCGTGGTGCCTTTTTCTTGTTTTGACGAACAGAAACAGATTGGCCACTATCAGACAGAATTTTAATATCGGCATATCCCTACTGCAAAGACTTTATAATTAAGAAAATTAACAAAATAACAAAATAATAAAGTTAATTACTTCACTCCAGCAGAGAAGCTAATGACAGGGAAGAAAAGGCCGTCTACGTTGAAGTTCTCAAACATTCCCTGGACTGGATGCCCATTAATACGAAAGGAGATACTGGGCACGCTCAGATCCAGACAGCAGCTCACAACATCATCTGCTGCCAGGATGTGCTGGTTGGGCGACGCCACCTGACGAGACACGTGACCTACACAGAGAAAATGATGGTTAGAGGACCATAAACTCTCACACACCGCTGTATATACAGTAGAATATACAAGATCACCACATTTACCTGACCACAAGTGAAGGCCATCAAAGCCATACGAGTAGAGGTCATCACCCACACCGTTGCCACCCCAGCCCTCTCCTCCTCCAGGGTACGGACTGAAGCCCTCAGTCAGAGCCCAGCCAACACGAAGATGGGTAGCCTGGGCTGTCACAAATGGCTCCACATAGTCCACCATCACCTCAAAGTACCACTTCTTAAACTGTGTGGAACCTTCACAAGTCCCCAAAAAGATATTGGGCCTCACACTACAAGGAGAAAGTGACGGTTTATAATCTTTTCAATTTCTTTAGTTTAGTGCATCTTCAGGAACAAAAGCTGCAAAAAGGTGCAATTCATTTTAAAAGGATAGTTCACCCAAAAATGAAAATTCTGTCATCGTTTATTCACCTTCATGTCTTTCCAAACCAGTAAGACTTTCGCCTAAACCAGTAAGATCTTTGGAACTCAATTGAAGGAAAGGAACGATATGAAAGGAACTCGTTTTACGATCTCTTTATGAACTTTTTGAAGCGTCAAAGTGGTAGTTGCAAAGACTGTCAATGGAGGGACAGAAAGCTTTCAGATTTCATCCAAAATTTCTTTATTTGTGTTCCGAAGATGAACGAAAGTCTTACGGGTTTGGAAAGACATGACGGTGAGTAATTAATGACAGAATTTTCATTTTTGGGTGAACTAAACCTTTAAAGAACGTCTATTATGCCATTTTACAAAAACTTGCTTTTGTTTTTGGGACCTGGTTCAGGTTCAGGTTCTCATGCCTGAATGTTCGAAAAACACATTTGACATTGTTGCAGCTCGTCTCTTCCCAGTCTGTCAGTAACGCTGTGAGGTGCGTTTCCCAAAAGCATAGTTGATAACCTGTTAGCAACTTAGTTGGTTGGCATTGGGAAATTGCATTGCAACCAACAAAGTTGCTAACTTAGTTAGCAACTATGCTTTTGGGAAACGCACCCCTGTTTAGTTCCTCTATCTATGAAGCCCCTCCTTCCGAAAAGCACAATCTTATCTGATTGGTCAAGAGCTTCGAGCATGTTTGGGAAATGTCCCACCCCTTACCATAACCGTGAGTTTTAACACACTACTAACGCCCCTTTTCTCTGCGTATGCCTAGGGCGGGTATTATTTAAGTGGGATATTGTGGTGCGTTTGTTCCCGGAAGAAAACTCAAGAATACTATGGGATTTCAGAAACTGCGCACTGATATATAGAGAAAGAGAATAACTGACTTTGTGCTTCGGAACTTTGCAGACCTTCTTCATGCTCAAACAGCAACATTACACACTAAAGAAAGTTGAACATGCAAAAATGCGTTATAATATAAACATTTATATCTCAACAAATATTACCTTGATACATAGTTAACAATGTTAGTCTGCAGCAGGAGGTCGCGGCCCGGAAGCAAATTTTCTGTGATGAGGTTTTGATTGGACCTCACAGCAACACCGTTACACACACACAGAGAGCGTAATACATCTAAAACCTGTCCAGAAAAAGGCAGAGAGTGAGATTGAGAGTGTAGCAAAATGCTAAATGTTAGTTGACCAAATCACGTTTACAGTTAGACCTTATGGTTTCGACCGTGTTTGTCCAGGAGAGAAATGATAGACTTGATGTGATTCTCCTGAATGATGTTCAGGACTTCAGGACTTTCAATCAAAACACAGTACAGCACCTCTAGAATGCCTAGAGAAGAGAAGAAAGACATAAAGAGCAAGATGTTTCAAGACATCAAAACAGTTTGTGTTCATTTTGTGCGATTTGTTGAAGGTTTTGCAGATACTGTACCTGAAGAAGCTTCCAGACGATCCAGTTTACTGACCAACCAGTCCAGGTTATCGCAAAACAGAGCACAGTTAGAACGGTTTCCTCTGATCAGAGACGCTGCAAAAACAGAGACACATTTACAGATGCATGCACAATTTCAATTATTTATATTTACACTTCTGGTTCGGAATAATTAAGATCTTTTAATAATTTTTATGCTCACCAAGCCTGCATTTATTTGATCAAAAATATAGTAAAACAGTAACATCGTGAAATATTATAATATTTTTTTTATTGTAATATATTTTCAAATGTAATTTATTTCTGTGATGATAAAGTTTTCAGTGTCACATGATCCTTCAGTAATCACTCTAATATGCTGAATTGCTGCGCTATTATTATCAATTATTATTGGTGCCAAGTTATTAATAAATATTCTTATTATTCTATCAATTTAAAACATTTTTTTTCTGCTTAATATTTTTGTGGAAACTGTTATCCTTCTTTTCAAGATTCTATGATGAACAGAAATTCAGCATTTATTTTATATAGATATCTTTTGTAACGCTAGTATAAATGTCTTTACTGTCACTTTTGATAAATATAGTGCATCCTTGCTGAATAAAAGTATTCTTTTTTTCTTTCTTATTTCTGTGATGCAAAGCTGAATTTTCAGCATCCTTAGTATCACATGATCCTTCAGAAATGATTGAAAACAGTTATTTTAAATTGTATTTTTGATAAATGTAGCCTTACAAGACTACTTACAAAATCTGAATTATTCCAAACTTATTTATATTTTATTTATTTATATTTAAATGTATATTTATTCACCAAGCAGTTCATAGAGCAGATTGACAATCTCTTTCCAGGATTCGGCTGCTTCCTCTCCAGCAAACTCAGAGAAGTGTGCAGCAGTATTGTAGACATTCAGGCGGTCGATACAATCTAGCACGATTGTGATCATCCCCTGCATCACAAAAGAAAGATTAAATGAATGGGGATCAGGGCTGATTTTCACTAAAGACAGGCACAAACACACACATACACAGACCTCTTCTTGGAAGAGGTTTTGTCGGTTGCGTAGAGAGCGCAGCTTGGTCTGTTTCTCCTCGTGTTCCAGCTCATCTTCTGGAGGCCGGAAGTAATGGATCAGATCCTGCAGGGACAGGATCACTGCGTCCAGAGGCAGGGACACTGGACCGGGAGATTTGTTTTTCCCACTCAGAGAGTCCAGACCTCTGACATAGAAGAGAGAGGAGAGGATGTAGCACAGTCAGAGAATATGAGACTACTGTCTAGGAACATTTCTGGAATTATCAGCCTGAATAGGTCAATATTAGAAATATAGCTTATTTTTCCATTTTAGTCAGTATACTCTTTTTATATGTGCCAAAAACTAAAAATTATTTATGCAAGGAATAATTGACAACGGGCCGTTGAATTATTAGAAAAATAATGCACACTCGAGGTGGAAATATATATTTTTCAATAATTCATGACCCAGAATCAATTATTCCACTTATACTACTGAAACCACACTTTAAGACATTGTTAAGATGTTGTTTTTTAGATGTTTGTCAGGTTTTTGTTCTTAAAAATGCTCGTGTGTAGGAATAATTTTTACACATCTCATCCCAAGCCTCAGATGCTAATTCCAAAACGTCATTTTAGAGCTAGTAACGGAGGCTTGAGCCACTGATAGTAGACTAATGCAGTTATTAATGCAGTGAGAGAGAGAGAGAGAGAAAGAGAGAGAGAGAGAGAGAGAGAGAGAGAGAGAGAGAGAGAGGAGAGAGAGAGAGAGAGAGAGAGAGAGAGAGAGAGAGAGAGAGGAGAGAGAGAGACAGAGAGAGATTAAGCATATGTGAATTACCCGAGTCAGAGTGTTTCTAAACAGTGTTTGGCAGCAGCGTCTCCAGTAATAGCGAAACTGTAAGTTTATCTGCTTCAAGAACAGCGCTTTTACTACCTCGCTAGTGAGAAATGTCATATAGCTTTTAAGTTGCTAAACTATTTTACTGACAAAATCGTCAGAGCACCGCTAATAACACGTTTCTGAGCGAGTGTGTGTCCGTGCTGTATATGTGTGTGCGTTTAAGTGGAAGATAGAGCGGGAGAAAGAGAGGATGTGCTGTTCGTACATAATAAAGTTTCATTTTGTGGCTAAAACACGTAAATAATTGATCGTTTTTATCCTATTGTTCACTGTGGGGCTGTGAGGACCTTTGAAACAACTGAAATCATTTGGAGAAGTGATATGAAATTGTAATGCGTTCAAGACCTGCCTTTAGCCGTGCGTTTCCACTAAAATAATTGCACGCCTTAGTAGTACATTTGTCAATCAATCAGATTCATGCATTCAACAGCCCCGTAGTATAAAAAACTGAAAATACACTCAATATTCAGTGTTGCCGTATAACATACAGTATAAATGAATTATGTCATAGTGTATGTGATGTACAGTCATACTTGATGAACTGTGTAAAAAGGCCCGTTGTGCTGTAGATCATACGAGCAGCCTGAGACTCTTCTGTCTGAGAGCGAGAGCAAGTCAGTGCATCATCCATATGGCCCTCTTGATGTAGTATGGCCTGAGAGAAAGAGGTAAGATCATAATAAATAGGTTGAAAGCCTTGACATCAGGTATATAAGTGGGTCTCATGTGGTTTGTGGCTCAGCGAGCTTCATACCCTTCTCTTCATGGTTCCCAGACGAGCCGCCTTAGCATCTAGAGCAGCGTACGTGAGCCACAACCCTGTGGAGTGATGCTGCATGAAACACATGGACTCGCCATACTTGATCTCAGGAACACCCATTCCTTCCACATCTCGCTTCTTCTGAGCCCCCTCCACTTTCTCCTGTTCTCCGGGAAGAAGCACATCAGAGGAGAGTGGGAACAAACACAGACAGGAGGAGAAAAATAGAGAGAGAACAGAAATGCAATTAGACTTGAACAAGTATAAAGTAAAACTGGCAAAATAGAGATATTGTATTTAGAAGTTCAAACAGACCTTTGATGCACGGAAACAGAAGGCAGACAGTTTAGTGTTCGCTTTCTCTGGATCCAGAACCATCAGACCCTTCTCCTCGTCCAGACACAGGTAGCGGCCCGTTGTGATGTGGCGTACGCGGAAGGCCTGGCCCCACTTCATGTGGCTACCACTCCAACTGCAGAGAAATAACACGCATATAAATTACAAAAGGTATAGGCCAAAGAATATCAACATATATCGTCACAGTTATGAGATGTGAGATTGTCTCACCCGATTCTCAGAGGCTCAAGTCTCCACAATGAACGGGCCTGACTACATACCGCCCCTCCTTCATATTGTGCAATCCTAGAGAGATTACAATCATGAGCAAATTATCATCGTCACATATATTAAGCATTGATTCTGTGTGAGATACACAGTATGTAGAGGCTTGTCAATCATGAGGTAATTTACATTCAGATGCTACAGTAACAAAAACAGCCTGCTTAAATAATCAATTATATATACAATTATATATATATGTGTGTGTGTGTGTGTGTGTGTGTATGTGTGTGTGTGTGTGTGTGTGTGTGTTTATGTTATGTTTGATTATGTTACAAATGATTTCTATTTCAATTGAATGCTATTCTTCTACCCTTTCTGTTCATTAAAGATTGCTAAAAAACAAATCACGATTTCCACAAAAATATTATAAGAAATTCTTGAGCATTCTTGACCAAATCAGCATATTAGTAGGATTTCTGTAGGATCATGTGACACCGAAGACTAGAGGAATGGCTGCTTTACCGTCACAGAAATGAATTGACATGTTAAATGATAATAAAACAGAAAACAATTTTTTGATTTAAAGGGGGGGGTGAAATGCTATTTCATGCATACTGAGTTTTTTACACTGTTAAAGAGTTGGACTCCCATGCTAAACATGGACAAAGTTTCAAAAATTAAGTTGTACGTTTGATTGAGTATTTCTGTGCCAAAAATACTCCTTCCGGTTTGTCACAAGTTTCGGAAAGTTTTTTTCGAGTATGGGTGTGTGTGACGTCCGGTGGGGTGGAATTTCCTTATACGGGTCCTAAGGGCACTTCTCCCGGAAGGGCGCGCGCGTATGGCGTTCCGAACGGCTCTTTATTATAACTTTGCAACATACACCCGTCTCAGTGAACGTCTCACTCAACGTCTTAATTTTTTTTTTATTCTCCTATTCATTTCTATTAAATTTAAGACGCAGACGTGACGCAGACGTCACGCAAATCACGCGTGGCAGTGAAGTGTCGAGTCCAGACGTCACGCGTTATTCACGTGTGGCAGTGAAGTTATTTATTGTTTTTTTCTCTAACACGCATTTAACACGCGATTCACAGTACAACACGGCTCAGTGCAGTGTGTCAGCGGCATTCTGATCGGCTCTTTAATATGACTTTGCAGCATGCACAGTGAACGTGACGTCTGCGTCTGTGATTTTTATATAGGATATGTGTGTGTGTTCTTGTTTAACACACATTTTGAGGGCCAAATGCCCCCACAAAGATAGAATTATGAAGAAACAAAATTGATATAGGCCATTGCATTTTTATATTGTTGGGGTTGTTATTGTGTTTTAATTTTTTATAAATGTAAAAGGCCTAGGCTACAGCACTTTGGTAAACTAGAAAACTGTGTCTGTATATCCTTTAAATAGAAGAAAATAATTGAAAAAATATATTTTTATATATAGGCCTAGGCTATATAAAACTATGATTACTAATTATTATTAAAACATCATGTCTAATATCCGAAAAATAATACAATTACAATCTGTCATTGTAAAAACATTATGCCAAATGATGCAAATCTGAATTAATTGGGGAAACTAAATAAAATTTGCAGGTATGAGAAAAAAGTAGGCTAAGTTATAGTCTGAGACATGCAAGTTTGACTATAATAGCCTGGGCCGGGTTTCCCGATAACGATGTATATTCGCTCTTAAGAGCACTCTCTACGTGCAAGGTTACGAACGCTCTCTGCAATTCCAGGAGCGTTTCCCAAAAATGCACTTAACATGAACGCGAGACGTTATACGTGCTATTTTAAGAGTCGCTGTCCATTCGCGAAGTGCTGAAATACAAATGAAAACTATTTTGTAAATTAATTCAGTTTTACCATGATATAATCAGCTTTGCAACTTTGCATTTACACTTGCGACAGGCGATTAACTAAATAACGTCACTAGCAGCTTGTAATTTATTGTAAAAAATCCCCATGTTTTCGGTGCTGATGTTGTGGTGACGCGTTCATGTAATGTAAGGATGGCGCTGACAATAAAGCACCTAAATGTTGTCACAAAGAACCGGCAAAAGTAATGATTTTGAATATGTTGAATAGGCCTATAGCAAGGACACAATTTAATTGTTTATTAACATGTTTTCTGTGTCATTGTCGCCTGCAAAGATGAAGTTGACGATCCTGATCGTGGTCTTCGCAGTGAACGCGCCAGAGAGAAATGCACATTTCATACGGATTACATAAACAGAAAGCAGTCTGTTTTCTTTCGTTTTGAAATGTTCTTGGTTGATGAAACATTGATTAAAATTAAGATACAATTAAAACAAAACGAAATTCACTTTAAAGAAATGCTTTGTGCTTTCTGTTCGAGGTCTCTGAAAGTTTTAAAGCAGTCTTTTAGTGCCGCTTTCAGAGCGATCACGTCCGTAACGGATTCCCCAATTTTAAATAATTTATCCTTAACTCGTTTTGTGGTGTAGTAGGTAGGTCTACGTATATTGTATAATGTTAACTTCAAATAATAGTAATTTAAGGGAGAGGCTTATTCCAACGTAAAACGCTGTATACATATAGTTTTAATCAAATAAGGTTGGATTATTTATATGTTGAGCTGCCTGTTCATGAAGCTGAAAGTGCACGTAATAAAATAATATAGCTACAATTGATGCAAACCAACAGGATTCCTTGCCTTTTCTGCTCTATTATTTTTTATGTGGGTACTGGGTAGGGCCCCATATTAGTTATTGAAACGGGCTACCAGATGCTTAAGGTCGCCACTGTTCAACGGCTTAGTGAAGGTGTAGAATCAGCGAGATGTAGCATGTTATTTAGTGCAGGTAAATATAGTGTAAAGGCAGAATTAAAAGATTTGAGAACAGATCAATTCACAGATGGGGAAAAAATAAAATAGCTTTATCTATAAATAATCTTATGCTTTTATGCACCAGCAAAGACATAGTCTAAATAATAATAATAATAATAATAATAATAGCCTAATAATAATAAACTGTGATCGCCTTTCTCTTTTGAGGTGTAACTGTTTTATATACTTCTGTTAACAGTCTTAATTATATTATACCAAGTTATATAATTTGTGTAAATTCATATTTACTATTTGGAATAAAAAGCTAGGCCTAGGCCTATATAAGCAAGGTAAAAATCACTTAATTGCTAATAAAATACAACTGAAGATCATCAAAATAATAAAGAATGAATAAATGTGTGCGTTCGGCAGACGCAGACGTCACGTTTTGCAGACGCAGACGTCACGTTCATTGAGACGAGTGCATGTTGCAAAGTCATATTAAAGAATCGTTCGGGACGCCATACGCGCGTACCCGTAGACCAGAGCGAGAGAGTGAAAGCAGTACGCCCATGAAAGCGGCGCGCTGTGCTCGGCTTTAGGGAAGTTCAGTTCTACGCCGGATTTGCAGATCGTCTAATGCCATTGCTTAAGGATGGAGCAGTCCCAACGATAAAGGTTCACGGTCGTGCGTTGGAACCGCAGGCGGTGAGTAAAACTGCTTCAAACGTCTGTGCTGTGTTAGCTATCGGAGTGTAAGCACAGCCCACACGGCACGCCTCCAGCCGCTCGTTTTTTTCCGGAAAGACTCGGTACAGCCTATTTTTCTTTTATAAATATAATAAAACTAAAGACTTTTTGGAGATATGAAGGATGCAATACTACTCTATAGGTACTGTGGTGTTTCCCCCCCCCTTTAATCATATTTCACAATATTGCTGTTTTTTTATATTTGTGATCAAATAAATGCAGCTTTGGTTGATACTTTCAAATACGTTTCAAATCCCTTTCAGATGTATATACTGTACTTACTTGCGCTGTTCCTCTCCCTGATCCGGCATTGAGATGGCCAGACACTCATCCATGTGACCATGAAACAATCTTAAGACATGACCTCCAGTTAAGTACCCTGAAAAGGGTAAATACAAAGACAAGAACACGGTCCTTTATGGTTTAAATTACCTTTACAAATGACAGATATTATATTTGCTCTTTATTTTCCTGAACACGTACCCTCTGCCAGCTCACATCCTGAGCAGACTGGGTTCATGTTCCATAGGGTCTGCATGAAGGAGGCGTCTACCATCAGATCCCCGCTGGCGTATGACAGATGCTGCAGAAGACATCACAGACACCAGCTGTCAACTGCATAGAGAATCAGGTTTGATATTTCTATTAGATCACTACGGCTCTAGAAAGTCTTACCAGGTATCTCTCTGATGACACGCTAACCAGGATCAGGTCGTCTCCTACTCGGACCTTCTCACCCTCTGACCTCTGTTTGGATGCGGGATGAATGGTCCACCAACATGCTTCCCCTGAACATACAGAGACACAAAACAAATCTAACATACAGTACATATTACAAATACTGCTATAACACAAACAAATGCATACAAATACTACTGTCACAATACAGTGTAACAATACGTAACAAGTCAAAGTCACTGATTTATTATAAATTACACATCATGTAGTTGTAATTTATCCTTGCATTTAATAATAATAATAATTATTATTATTATTAGTAGTAGTAGTAGTAGCAATCGTTCAGCTCAGGAAAAAGAAATGCAACCAGAAAAAGCTTTTTTTTTGGTAGACTTTAAATTTATTTTATTTTTTAAATACAGTAAAAAGGAACAGATTCAAAATTTTTTGCAAATTTACAGATTTGCAAAAAATGCTTTTCTTACTCTTTACTATTTTTGTCTTGTTTCCAGTCCAAATATCTAAAAATTCTTAAATCAAGATGCATTTACTAGATAAGTAAAATGAGATGAGATATTATGTCCTGTTCCCTTTATCGAAAAAGGGAACTTCGAGATGCGTCGAACGACACGGTGGGAACGCCTCTTGCGTGATTGCGTCTGAAGCATCTATGCCAACTAGTCCAATGGAATGAGAGAATGAGCGTCACGGGCGGGTGACGTCATGAACCAGGAAAGGATAAGAGCACTTCCGCTGCTCGCCGGCATTTAGCTTCTGTTGCCTCAGCAAGCGATCTGTGTCAAACTGTCTCTGTCTATTTATTGTTGTCTGTTACAATATTGTCGGAAACGTTATGGCGAAACAAATGTACAAACAGTGTGTTCCTCCCTGCCCGCGTTTATTTAAACGGGTGGGGACACACACAGCTTTGTGTCATTTTGTTTGAGAGTAATAGCATGTTGAGTGCTAACATTGTGAAAGTGAAACTACCAGATTTGCATGCTCTGCTCTCGCCTGTCACTATGATAGTGGCAGGCTCGCGATTCTCACGGGATGCAGGACCCGCATTTGCCGAGGCGGCGCGGAGAATGCATTCCTGGGGATCGCAAAAGGATCTTTTGGAGGGGTGGGAGAACGGTCCGAGGGCCTTTTCTTCTTCCTTGCCCGGAAGATCCAGCTCTATCTCCCCGGTGTTGGAAGCACGCTCTGCGGTTTCTTCCGCTCGGGGAGAGAGAGCCCTTTTTCCTTCATTTTCTTCCTCCGAGGAGGTTTGTGTTTGAGAATGTTGAAAGTGAAAGCAAGCACACACACTGTTGAATTAGATTCGCCATCTATTTTTCCAGTATATGATGAACTGGTGGAGGTTTTGTCCCGTGCTGTTAGTAAATTAAATATTTAATGGCCAGCTGAGAAAAAGGAACGCTCGACCTAAGAAACTTGACGAGCGTTTTCTTATTTCTATCACATTATCTCCACCACGAGGCTTCCATTTTTTCCCTGATTTACACACTGAATATTGAAATTATGGAATAAACCGTATTTATCACTACTTTCAGCCCTCGTGTTAAATGTTTATTCAAGATTAGAGGGTTGAAAGATTACGGTTATGATATGATGCCCCAGGCTGAACAGAAATAAAAATAGGAAAATGCTATTTTTTCACCTGGTCCAGTATCATCATTTAAGCCTCTGCTTTGCTCATAAGCCTATACTAAAGAATCTCGCGTTTGCCGAGGCAGCGTGTAGGTTTAATGTTGTATCAGAATCTAGCTCGGATCTCGCGTTTGCCGAGGCACCGCTTAGATTTCGAGTGTATTTTGCAAAAATAAGATTCTGTGGCTGGGATCTCGCGTTTGCCGAGGCAGCGCGTAGGTTTAAGCAGAACTACTTTGGTTTTATGGGGTAAAGCTTATACGGCAGCAGGTCAGCTGGAGAATGTTTATAGAAAACTATATTATAATGCTCCAGGCTTATCAGGCCGATCTGCTGGGGTTCTGGATATAGTGAAATTTGAGCCTTCGCGTCTCTTCGGCGACGCATTCCATGCGTTCGTTGTTAGGTGATACATTATATATATATAAAAATATATATAATAAGGTTTCTCCCTCGCTGTGTCCAGCCCCCTGGGGCTGCTGGGCGTGAGCAGCTCCAGCCGTCTAGTTCATCATATTATGTGCACAGAAAGTGAGGACAGCCCCGACCGAAGTAGAGTGGTGTACACCTCATTACACGGTGCCCGTTCCATTTCGGGGTCCTCACGAGACCCTCCTGCCAACCCTGCCACCTCCGGTGCTTCAGGGCGCAGCGGTCTCCAGCGAGTCGCGATGCTATGCTGCGGCACAGCATTGGTTTCGCGCCCTCTGAGGGGGGCTTTTGAGCAGTCAGGTCAGGTAGTTCCTGCCATTATGTTTCAGGCTCCAGATTTGGCTCTCTCAGTAACACCAGAGGCCAGCCTCGAGAGGCTGGTTCCCTTAGTAAATTTTTTGGCAGCGTGGAAGCTTCTGCCGAATATTTAGGGCCCAAGCCCTAAGGGCGAAGGCCCTATTGTTTTCCTAAGGATTATTTATTATTATTCCTCTAATTATTTTTTTACTACCTTTTGGACACTTTTGGAGGCCTTAACATGCTCAAAAACTCCTGAAACTTTGCACACATGTCAGAACCCGCGGCCATCAGGGCCGGGCTGAAGATGGTACCCGGGCGTGGCAGGGGGGCTCGACAGCGCCCCCTGGAACGGGGTCCGAAAACATGGTCCATAAATCAAACACGCTTGCATGTAATAATATGAAACTCGGTACACATGTAGATCTCATCGTTTCATATATACTTCGCACTCTAACTTTTTACCCCAGCCCAACAGGAAGTCGGCTATTTAGGCTTGTTTGGAAAACGCATGCAATGGAATGTGAAACACTCCTCCTAGAGAATTCAAACACACGGCACGAAACTCGGTCAGCGTGAAGTCAAGACATTGAGGATGAAAGTTTGCGAGGGGATTTTTGATATCTCGAACGGTTTGGCCGTGGCGAGGAAACGAAATTATGGCGAGAAACGTGAAACAGGAAGTGTGTCATAACTACTGCATACATTAACTAATCTTGATGAAACTTCAGCAGTGTGTTCGTTGTAAGAGCCCGATCACATGGATGTGACTATTGTGAGTCAAAGTTATAGCGCCACCAACTGGCAGCAGGAAGTGTGTCACTTTCAAAATGCTTTTAAATCACCCTCTTATTTTTACCCGATTTGCTTCAAACTTCATGTGCATAATGTAGACACATGCCAGATGTAGACCTGTGAAAGGATTATTGATATCTTAGACACTGTTGCCATGGCAATGCATCAAACATTAATATTCCTTTTTTTAATCTTTTTCATGCTTTTTTATGCTTTCGGGCACTTTTGGGGTTCTTAACGTGCTCGAAAACTCTTGAAACTTTGCACACAGGACAAAACCCGCGGCCATCAGGGCCAGGCTGAAGCTGGTACCCGGGCGTGGCAGGGGGGCTCGACAGCGCCCCCTTGAACGGGTCCGACAATTTGGTCCATATATCCAACACGCTTTACCCTATTTGCTTCAAACTTGATGTGTATAATGTAGACACAAGCCAGATGTAGACCTGTGAAAGGATTGTTGATATCTTAGATGCTGTTGCCGTGACAACGCATCAAACTTTAATATTCTTTTTGGATACTTTTGAGATTCTTAGCGCACTTTTGGGGCCCTTAACATGCTCAAAAACTCTTGAAACTTTGCACACGGGTCAGAAACCGCGGCCATCAGGGCCGGGCTGAAGCTGGTACCCGGGCGTGGCAGGGGGGCTCGACAGCGCCCCCTGGAACGGGGTCCGAAATATTGGTCCATAAATCAAACAGGCTTTACCCGATTTGCTTCAAACTTGATGTGTATAATGTAGACACATGCCAGATGTAGACCTGTGAAAGGATTGTTGATATCTTAGATGCTGTTGCCGTGACAACGCATCAAACTTTAATATTCTTTTTTGGATACTTTTGAGATTCTTAGCACAATTTTGGGGCCCTTAACATGCTCAAAAACTCTTGAAACTTTGCACACGGGTCAGAAACCGCGGCCATCAGGGCCGGGCTGAAGCTGGTACCTGGGCGTGGCAGGGGGGCTCGACAGCGCCCCCTGGAACGGGGTCCGAAAACTTGGTCCATAAATCAAACACGCTTGCATGTAATAATATGAAACTTGGTACACATATAGATCTCATCGATTCATATATCCTTTGTACTTTTACTTTTTACCCCAGCCCAACAGGAAGTCGGCTATTATGGTTTGTTTGAAAGCGTATGCCCCTGGAATTCGATATACTACTCCTAGAGAATTCAACCAATCGCCACGAAACTCAGTCAGCATGAAGTCAAGACATTGAGGATGAAAAATTGCCAGGGGATTTTTGATATCTCGAACGGTTTGGCCGTGGCGAGGAAACGAATTTATGGCGAATAATGGAAACAGGAAGTGTGTTATAACTTCTGCATACATTAACTGATCTTGATGAAACTTCAGCAGTGTGTTCGCTGTAAGAGTCCGATCACATGGATGTGACTATTGTGAGTCAAAGTTATAGCGCCACCAACTGGCAGCAGGAAGTGTGTCACTTCTTAAAGGCTTTGAAATCACCCTCTTATTTTTACCCGATTTGCTTCAAACTTCATCTGTATAATGTAAATACACTGCAGATGAAGACCTGTGAAGGGATTCTTGATATCTTTGAAACTGTTGCTGTGGCAACGCATCAAACTTTAATATTCTTGTTTGATGCTTTTGATGCTCTGAGTCAATATGGCAAGCCGTTTTAACATTTAATCATTTTAACCTACTAGTCTCTTTTTTCATGCTACTAGTACTTATTTTTTAGATACTAGTATCTATTCCATTAAGTAATAGTACTTATTCATTAGCGACTAGTGCTTATTCTTTAGTACTAGTGCCTATTCTTTAGATAGTAGTGCTTATTCTTTAGATATTCTTTTGAATACGTATTAGTAGCTAATGAATAAGTACTGGTATCTATTTAATAGGTACTAGTATGTAATGACTTAGAACTAGTATTTATTGAATAAATACTAGTATCTATTAATAGGTACTATTATCTAAAATGTCATTTTCTCTCTCTCTCTCTCTCTCTCTGAGCCAATATGGCAAGCCGTTTTAACATTTAATCATTTTAACATACTAGTCTCTATTTTCATGCTACTAGTACTTATTTTTTAGATATTAGTATCTATTCCATTAAGTACTAGTACTTATTCATTAGCGACTAATGCTTATTCTGTTTAGAATATTCAAAGTGCTTATTCAATTTGTATGCTTATTTATATTTTCAGAGCAGAAAATCCGATTTTTCTGCTTATTCAATATTGCATCTAAAATGTGACTTGACGTGTGTGTGTGTGTGTGTGTGTGTGTGTGTGTGTGTGTGTGTGTGTGTGTGTGTGTGTGTGTGTGTGTGTGTGTGTGTGTGTGTGTGTGTGTGAGAGAGAGAGATTGTGTCTGTTACAGTGACAAGAGTTTTTAAGCCTTGTCTTTTTGGATATATATATATATTTTTTATAAAAAAAAAAATGTGCATACAACCCATGTATTTTTAATGTATAGTTTGCTTTAAATTAAATTAAGATTGTATGTTTGGTAATTGAACCTAAGTAAATGTAAAATGAATGTGCTATATTTCAGATCAATATATTTGTTTTCCTTCATTTTAATCAACACTAACTTTATTCTCATCTGAATTATAAATAACTTATTTCTGTATAAAATAAAAAATCCCGAATAATCCAGACCAACCAGGGCACACTATTTCTACAACATCATCAGTGCTGAAGCGGGACTACCAGAGCCGTTCGGCAGATAGCGAGCAGATATTTTGTGTCACGTCGTGCACAATAACCCTAAAGGCACCAGGGTGGCGATGCCACCGGCTTTTATATATATATATATATATATATATATATATATATATATATATATATATATATATATATATATATATATATATATAAATAAATATAGCTGCGAGCAGCGATGAAGGGCCAAAGCCGGCGGTACCGCCACCCTGGTGCACCAGGGTTGCGGTGCCACCGGCTTGGGCCCGTAATCGCTGCTCGCAGCTATATTTCTCATTGGGTCCTGCAGATTGTAGAGAGAGGATACAGAATCCAGTTTGGCTCTCGTCCTCCTCATTACAGCGGGGTGCTGCCCACAGTGGTGCATCCCGAGCAGGCTCTGGTAATGGAACAAGAAGTAAAGGCCCTGTTAGCAAAAGAAGCTATAGAACAGGTGTACTCACCCGTCAGAGAGTCGGGTTTTTACAGCCATTATTTTATTGTTCCAAAAAAGGATGGAGGGTTGCGTTCCTTTTTAGATCTTCGCCTGTTAATTCGGTCAGTTCAGAAACTAAAGTTCAAGATAGCTGACCCTCAAACAGATTGTGACCCGAATCAGATCCGAGGACTGGTTTGTCACGATAGATCTAAAGGATGCATACTTCCATATCTCCATCCTCCCTCAGCACAGGAAGTTCCTATGGTTTTCTTTCAGGGGCAAAGTATACCAATATCGGGTTCTTCCTTTCGGCCTAGCTTTGTCACCCCGTTCGCATTCTGAATTATATCGACGACTGGCTGATTCTAGCGGAATCAGAGCAGTTGGCGGTTCGGCACCGAGGTGTCGTTCTCGCTCATATGCAGATGTTGGGGTTGAGGCTCAATACCAAGAAGAGTGTGCTTTCTCCAGTATTGAGAACCACTTTCCTTGGTGTGGTACGGGATTTAGTATCCTAACAGCCACAGAAGAGCTGAGGCTAGGCCAGTCACGCACTGTAAAACAGTTCAAGAGACTGTTGGGTCTTGTTGCAGCAGCGTCCAACGGAATTCCTTTTGGCATGCTGTACATGAGACCTTTACAGCGCTGGCTCAGGACCAGGGGGTTCTCCCCGAGGGGAAACCCACTTTGCATATCAAGGTCACGCGGCGATGCTTTCGTGCCTTAGTTATATGTAGTAAACACTGGTTCTTAACCCAAAACCAGTCACGCATTGTAAACAGTTCGGGAGACTGTTGGGTCTACTGGCAGCAGTGTCCAACGGAATTCCTTTTGGCATGCTGTACATGAGACCTTTACAGTGCTGGCTCAGGACCAGAGGGTTCTCCCCGAGGGGAAACCCACTTGCATATCAAGGTCACGCGGCGATGCTTTCGTGCCTTAGTTATATGTAGTAAACACTGGTTCTTAACCCAGGGTCCGGTGTTGGGAGCTCTTTGCCATCGAGTTGTGATCTCGACAGATGCTTCCCTCACCGGCTGGGGAGCGGTAATGGAAGGCCGCTCGGTTCAGGGTCTGTGGAAAAGCCATCATCTTTCGTGGCACATAAATTGCCTGGAGATGATGGCCGTCTTCAATGCGTTGAGACATTTCCTTATGGACCTAAGAGGCCATCATGTGCTCGTTCGAACAGACAACACATCAGTGGTCTCTTATCTGAACCGCCAGGGGGGTCTGCGCTCGCGTCCGCTTTGCAAACTGGCGCACCAGATCCTCCTGTGGTCTCTGGGGAAAGTACTCTCTCTGAGGGCAGTGTATATTCCTGGGGACCAGAATATAGGAGCAGACATCCTGTCGAGGCAGGAGCTGAGGCCAGGGGATTGGAGACTCCACCCCGAGGCGGTGGAGAAAATCTGGGAGGCATATGGTCAGGCAGAGGTGGATCTGTTCGCGTCTCAGAACACGACGCACTGTCCTCTCTGGTATTCTCTGACGCACCCAGCCCCCTGGGGCTGGACGCCATGGTGCAGACGTGGCCGAGGCTACGTCTGTACGCCTTTCCCCCTGTTGCTCTGCTCCCAGGAGTTCTGGAGAGGGTCCGTCGGTATGGAATAAGCCTACTGCTAGTAGCACCACGCTGGCCAAGTCGGATCTGGTTTGCGGACCTGATCCTTCTGCTAGACGGGCCTCCATTGGAGATCCCTTTGAGGAGGGACCTTCTGTCTCAGGCCGGGGGCACAATATTTCACCCTCGACCAGACATTTGGAATCTTTGGGTTTGGCCTCTGAGGGGGCCCAACTTATAGATAGTGGTCTTTCAGCTGAGGCTGCTGAGACCATCCTAAGCTCCAGAGCTCCGGCTACGAGGAAACTTTATGCGCTTTAATGGAGAGTTTTCTCCTTATGGTGTCACCGACATCAGTGGGATCCGGTTAATTGTTCTGTCAACACAGTAATCGAGTTCCTGCAGGAGCGCTTTGTGTCAGGTCTATGTCCTTCCACACTAAAAGTTTACGTGGCAGCCATTGCGGCTTACCATACCATGGTGGGAGGTATATCTTTGGGTCGAGACCCCTGATTACACGTTTCCTTCGTGGCACTTTGAGGCTGAGGCCTGCAACTCGCACTAAGGTGCCAGCTTGGGATTTGACTATAGTTCTAGAAGGCCTGTCTAGGGCCCCATTCGAGCCCTTAGATTCGGTCTCAGAAAAGTTCCTTACTTTCAAGACTATCTTTCTGCTAGCTATTTCGTCCCTAAAGAGAGTTGGTGACCTTCAGGCTCTTTCGGTCTCCCCCACCTGCCTTGAATTTGCACCGGGGATGGTCAAGGCGTTCCTATATCCAATCAGGGATACGTCCCTAAGGTTCCAACCTTGACTCCGAGGCCTATTGTGCTGCAGGCTTTCTGTCCTCCTTTTGCAACTGCGGACCAGGAAAGACTGCACCTTTTGTGTCCAGTGCGAGCACTGGACACTTATGTACGGCGGACTTCCTCAATCAGAAAGTCCGACCAATTACTGATTTGCTTTGGATCACCTAAGAAAGGTCTTCCTGCTTCAAAACAGACAGTCAGTAAGTGGATAGTCGAGGCTATTTCACTGGCATGCGAGTACTCGGGCCAGCCTTGTCCTTTGGTGGTCCGAGCTCACTCGACCAGGAGTATGGCGGCTTCTAAAGCCATATTGCAGGGGGTATCTCTTCAAGATGTTTGTGATGCGGCGGGCTGGTCCTCTCCGCTCACATTCGTGAGATTTTACAGTTTGGACCTGGATGCTGCCCCAGGTTCTCAGGTGCTGAGTGCTTAGATCAACAGACTGACACTCAGGTACTTGTAATTATGGCGGGTTGGGTATTCTCGTTCCCACCGTGTCGTTCGACGCATCTCGAAGTTCCCTTTTTCGATAAAGGGAACGTCTCAGGTTACTATTGTAACCATAGTTCCCTGAGAAACAGGGAACGAGACGATGCGTCCCCCTGCCATACTTCCTGCGTCCCTGCGATCGGCTTGCTTCGGCAACTGTCGAAGCTAAATGCCGGCGAGCAGCGGAAGTGCTCTTATCCTTTCCTGGTTCATGACGTCACCCGCCCGTGACGCTCATTCTCTCATTCCATTGGACTAGTTGGCATAGATGCTTCAGACGCAATCACGCAAGAGGCGTTCCCACCGTGTCGTTCGACGCATCGTCTCGTTCCCTGTTTCTCAGGGAACTATGGTTACAATAGTAACCTGAGACGTTTTCCAATCAAAATTAAGTAAGTTGATGCTTAAAATATCTAAATTATCTGCCAATGGTGTAAGAAAAATAATCTTAATTCAAACAGAAATAACATTATTTTTCTTACCCCATTGGCAGATAATTTTGCTTGTTTTAAGCATCAACTCACGCAATTTTAATTAATTCCCCATAAAACAAGACTTAAAGGATTAGTTCACTTTTAAAAAACTTTTGCTGATAATTTACTCACCCCCATGTTATCCAAGATATCCATGTCTTTCTTTCTTCAGTCGAAAAGAAATTAAGGTTTTTGATGAAAATACTAAATCAAAATAAGTTTTTGATACAGTGAAGCTGCTTTGATACAATCGAAGTGCTATATAAATATACTTGACTTGACTTGACATGAAAACATTCCAGGATTTTTCTCCATATAATGGACTAAATGACAGTTTCAGTGCAAAGGGCTTTTAAACGACACCAGACGTTGAATAAGGGTCTTATCTAGCGAAACCATCGGTCAATTCAAAAATAAATTAAAAAGTTTTAAGTTTTATAAGCACAAATGCTTGCCTTGCTCTGTTCTGTGATGCGTGTTCATGTGACGTCACGTAATACGCAAAAACGTTGAAAAGATCACGAACGAACGTCACGAACGCTAGATAAGACCCTTATTCATCGTCTGATATCATTTAAAGTCCTTTGAAGCTGCACTGAAACTGTCATTTGGACCTTGAACCGTTTGGGTCCCATTGAAGTCAATTATATGGAGAAAAATCCTGGAATATTTTCATCAAAAACCTTAATTTCTTTTCGACTGAAGAAAGAAAGACGTGGACATCTTGGATGACATGGGGGTGAGTAAATTACCAGCAAAAGTTTTTTTTAAAGTGAACTAATCCTTGAAAATCTTATGTCATTTTACTACTTTAGTAAATGCATCTTGATTTAAGAAATCAGACTGGAAATAAGACCAAAATACTAAGTAAGAAAATAATTTTTTGCAGTGTTCAAAACTGTGTCGCCAACAGCCCTTAAAAGTTAACATAAGAACAACCCATTGCTCTTGACCAACAGTGGGGATTCAAATCTGTATTCATTTTAGGAGTCAAGAGTCCATCATGTGTACCTGTAGAATCCTCCTGCAGGCCCACGTCAAAGGCAAGCTTGTCTGTGAGTGAACGGGACGTCGTCAGGCAGCTGAGATACTGCAATTCAGGGTAACAAAATGAGCGTCATCACATTAAACATCATAAATGGTGAAAAAGAGCTGTCGTGCGTAGCTCACCATGCTGGAGTGGTAGTGTTTCAGGAGGATGGCATGACCGTACAGCAGCGTCCGGTGTCCCCCTCCCTGAGATGACTGAGATTGAGGAACAAAAGAGAACATGAAGTTAACACAACTTCTTTGTACTCATAAATAGTGCTGTGAAGTCGATTGACCCTGTGTTGGGTGGTATATGGCAACATTTTACATAGGAAACTGAAGAGCTCCACCTTTTTCACATGGAGACAACAGAGAGACAAAAGTAGAGGAACATTGAAAACAAAAAGAGTGTTATGAAGATAGAAAGAAAACAAGTACCAATGGTTTCTTCACATCCGTTCACAATCACAGGAAGAGGGTTACAGGACCACGGGGAGAGCATACATAAGTACAGAAACAACCAATGAAGAGAAGAGTCAAAGGTCACACCAAACCAGGTGGATTCACATTCAGTCGCTTGAGGACAACAAACACTTACCTTTTCTCAACATCCAGTAAGGTTTAAAAGCAAGAGAACATGATTATTGTTGCTATTAGTGAGTTTTGTCTACCATCTCATAGTATTTATGAGAATGAATACATAAGCAAGAGAGAGAGAGAGATAGAGAGAGGAGAGAGAGAGAGAAGAGAGAGAGAGCACACCACATCAGACCCTAAACAGACAGTTCTCCCAAAAAAGAAAAATCTAACCAACCTTAAGGTATAACATAAGGTTGGTAATCTTGCCTTATGTTGCTCCAAATCCAAAAAAAAACCAAAACATTTTTTATAATGTACTTCTAGCTCTTTGTCATGAAAGGACCAACTTTATGATAACTCTTGTGCCCCTTTTGAAGCTTAAAGGGATAAAATTAGGATACAATTCTGTCTTTAATTATTTACCCTCGTTCCAAACCTGTGCGACTTTTGTTCATCTTCAGAACACAAATGAAGATCTTTTTGATGAAACGTGAGCAATGTCTGTCCCTCCATTGACAGCTACACAACTGACACTTTGATGCTTCAGAAAGTTCATAAAGAGATCGTAAAACTAATCCATATGAATTGAGCGGTTTAGTCCAAATTTTCTGAAGAGACTCGATCGCTTTATATGATGAATAGATTTAATTTAGGCTTTTATTTACAAATAAATATTCATCAACTCACACGCCAGTTGTGGTAAATGGAAGCTCAAGTATGTTCGCTTGACGTGAGAGAACCAATGAGGTTCATTTGTGTGTATCTATCTATGTATCTATGTATCTATGTATCTATGTATCTATGTATCTATCTAATCTATCTATCTATCTATCTATCTATCTATCTATCTATCTATCTATCTATCTATCTATCTATTATCTATCTATCTATCTATCTATCTATCTATCTTCATGTTGCCAGAAACTGGGTGTTAGTGCTGTGGGATGTGGGCTGAAGATCATATCCTTAACCAGGATTCAGAGCTCATCTTACACTGGAATGCTCTCTCTCTTTCTTGCTCTCTTTCTTACAAATGTACACACTTATACACACGGACTAGGTGTCAATTGAAATTCCATTTGAAGAGCAAAATGGGATTCCAACTCCAACCAAACCAGACAAAGTGAGGAACAGGTGACAGCGGTCAATGGTCAGACAGAAGTAAAGGAGTGAAGAGGAGCTACAGCATTATTTCATCCACACCGGACACTGAGTAGGAGATTTAGGTACAGAGGAGAGGAAGGGTGCTGAGGTTTAAGAGAATAAGAATACGATGAGACATGAGACATACCCATTTATCCAAATCCACTGCCTATAGTTGGCAGGAAAAGGAGATGAAGGGTCAGAAGAGAGACAAAAAGTACAGGAAAAATTAAGTTACACTAACAAATCTGCCCTTGAATACCAGAAATACCTCTATTAAAGTCGGCATGAAACGGAAGTTGAGATTGTCATTTTTTCCTTGTTGTGACGTATATCCGAGTGAAACGGCTTCTGAAATTAGAAAAAATGTAGGGCGGGGCTTGATTTCGTCCTTCGGGAATTGATTGGATCGTTAGAGGTTGGGCGTTGCAAACAAAATGGAGGCAGATTTGAATGCCAGTTTACATTCAGTTGTGGAGGATTTCTCTCCACCGGACTCACCACAGTTACCCTCCCATGCAGTAGCACCTCATTGCAGTACACGAGATCCGGGGGGCGGAGTCGGATCCAGATTAAGGGGTGGGGTTGGGGTAGGTTTAGGGGTGGGTTTAGGGATAAGGGGTGGAGCTGGGTAGGTTTGGTATGTAAGGTGGGAGGAGTCGGATCTAGATCCGACTCCTCCCCGTGGATTTCATGTTCTGCAGTGAGGACCATCTCCTCCCATGAAGGATTTTTTATTGAGGAGCTCGGCGACGAGAATGAGGACGAGCAGCTAAATTTTCAGGCAGGAATCAGCCCATATTTATACAAGCCTCCCGCGAACCAAGATGAGTGACAGGTTCTCTGAGAGGCGGTGCACCGATAGCCGCCCGCACCCTCATCGGCTCTGGCCGCACACTTTCGCCATGGCATGTGACCAGAAGAGAGGTCGTTTCGAGGGGGGAGGGAAGGGTAATGTATTTGATTAAAGATTATAAGGGTACATGAATTTAAAAAAAAAAAATGAAGTGCACAGATAAATCATTTATAATAAACACTACAATATTACATATAAAAAGAAGATCTGTCAAATTTGATTTCATGCCGACTTTAAACTGTTTTGATGACCTCATGGACCCAAAATATAACAAAACAAAAAAACAGAGATTAAGAGCAGCAACATACAACTCTTATTGGCTGGTTTAGATCAAACGAAAGAAAGAGTAATGATGAAACGGGTTGGCATGAGGACAAGCAGAAGATTTGGGGGCACATCTTAAATCGACCTGCAACACAATTATTCACATTTAAAGCTTTTAAGTGATGATAAAAGTTGTGTGAAGCACTTGAAAGTCCCTGAAAAGTTCTGGAATTTCACTCTCAAAGGTTGTACGAACCCTGAAATGAATATCGACTATTTCTGCCACAATACCATGGTTACAGTTACATTGTTATTAATATGCTAATTAAAAAGAGGATGGGATTTTCTTTTTCCCGAAAATTTTAGTACGGTAATGTGTTTATAACACTAGTGTGATTACCAGGAAGTTTGTTTTGAAATTTCTTTAGCACAATTTCACACTTGGTGCTACCGGTCAAAAGAAAGCTGATAAATCTCTCGTTATGCTATATTAACACTGAATATTGGATTCTTTTTTTTTTATTCTTCAGCACCCCTCTCACTGTCTCTGTCTGTCACTAGTTCACTAGTTTACCATTTCTTTACATTTCAAAACCACATTGTAAATGTTTACATTGTAAAGTGTACATTTTCTTTATTAGCTCTAGAGGCTACATTAGCAAAAAATTTGCAATAATGATAATTTTTCTATTTTCTTTCCTTTTTTAACCATTTTTAAATGGTAAAAAAACAAACATATTTTGTTATTCATAATGTAATTTTATAAATATTTCAACAACCCTTTTTTTTCAATTATCCCTGTATTTTTCATCATTCATTCTCTTTTAGGCCCTCCTTCTCTCTCTCTCTCTCACCTCGTTCATCTCCACGGTGTTGGCCAGCATCTCCTGCAGGGCTCGTACCGACAGCGACTGCTCAAGGACAAAGGCACAGATTGCCAGATCAGGCGGCACATTCTGCAGACCAAGAAACACACAAAAGATTAATGGCTTTGAAAATAGCAAAACAGGTTGTTTATTTGGCATTATGACATGCCAATTTATGGGATTTTTATAAACAATGTTTAGTTATGAAAATTGTTGATTGTTGCACTTTAAACAGCAAAATAAATTAGATTGTGTGTGTTTTCAGCAGTGTTGATCAATAAAAGCAGCACAGCACATTTTCTGTCTACTGCATGTACAATTTTTTATGTACAGGTATAAAATAAAATAATAATAAAATAACATTATGTATATAACACTTTATTAAAAGTAATTTATATTAATATTGTTTATTAAAATATTTTATATAAATAACATACAATTTAAAATAATACTAAAAATAATAATAATGTAATATAATTACAAATATACATTATACTAAACAGATTTTTTGACTATAATAGGCCAATAATATTCACTACTAAAAAAAACTATAATACCGGTATATATAAATTAGGGCTGTCAAATGATTAATCGTGATTAATCACATCCAAAATAAAAGTCTTTGTTTACATAATATATGTGGGTGCACTGTGTATAATTATTTTATATATATAAATACACACACATGCTTGTATATATTTAAGAAATATTTTCATGTATATACTGTATATAGATTTATATATAATTTATATTATATATAAATATAAATATTTTATATATAAAATAATATTTTTTTCTTAAATATACATGCATGTGTGTGTATTTATATATATAAAATAATTATACACAGTGCACCCACATATATTATGTAAACAAAGACTTTTATTTTGGATGTGATTAATCACGATTAATCATTTGACAGCCCTAATATAAATAGGATATATATATATATATTCCTTATTACAAATATACAGTATACCAAACAGATTTTTATTAAATATTACATTTTAAATGCATTTTAAAGTATTAATATTTTCATTTGATTATATATATTATATATATAACAGTATTGTCTAATCTGTTTGGTATACTGTATATTTGTAATAAGGAATATTAAAATAAAATAAAATGCATATTTAAAGAAAAACTTTTTTTATAATTTAAGATTAAATAATATTTAATACATTTAATATAAAAAATATTAGTATTATTTGCCTGATAGACATAACTGTAGTGATCTAGGACAAATGTGTTTGGTAATATGTTTTGTAATGAGGAATGTGAAAATATGAAATACATATAAAATGTAATATTTCATTTAAAAAAATCTGTTTGGTATACTGTATATTTGTAATAAGGAATATTTGTAATAAGGAATTTGTCTTATTCATAATAATCAATAATAAAATATATATTTTATACAATATAAAATTAAATACCATTAATTTAACACATTTCATATAAAAAGTATTGAGTATAATTTCCATACAAAAATAACTATTGTGATCTAGCCAAAGTAATCTATTAAGTAATGAGGAATATGAAAATATTAATAAATATTAATACATTAAAATGTATTTTTTTTAAATTAAGAGTTAAAATATATATGCAGTGAGCATACAGTAATTCTAAGTAACCATTATTCTACTTTATTAGTATTAATTTTAGTATTATTTACCTGGCAAAATATATGTATATTTGAAGAGTGTCATTCCTGCTCAGAATATCAACACCTGACAGCTTTTTGCCGACCGTACCTGGGCATTTGACGTGGTCTCTAGAAAGCACAGACGGTTCCCGAAACCTTCACAGGAAAGGCATAGTTTGATCTGCTCCTTCAGGACGGTCGCGGTGCACTGGAGCACAACTTGATCTTCCTGTGAGTCAGAGCGGGTCGTGAGAAAGGAATCAGTGAGAGGATGAACAGAGCCAGGTGGCAATGGTGACAATCACTCGTGACAATCGAGTGCAATAAATACCTATTCAGAGTTAGACGTGCAAATATGTTGAAATGATAACACACTGATTAGTGAGACACAAACACACACACAAAGACATACACTGCATGTAAATACAGTAAAAACACAGCCGCTTCCAAACACTCTCCTCCACCTGTCACGTTACATTCCCAGCTGTTCCCTTCACTGACTCATGATGTAGCCAGAGCTCGCACGCCCTTCTCCTCTCTCTCTAACCTCCTTTTCTCCATCTATTGTTTCTCCATCTCTCTCTCTATTATATATCACTGTGTCCAAGCCTGTCTTTTTCTCACGTAACAGCACTTTTGTCAACACTCAAACCACACAAATGATCTTCTTCCTTCCTATACAATATATTGTAAGAGTCTTTGTGTTTTTTGTTGGCACATTCTGTCCCACAATCCCCTGCAGAAGAAAACGGGGTCAGTCTATCCTCTCTGTCAAGTGTAGGGCACAGATGCTTTAAAAAGCTCCAGGTGTAAGATGTATAGCCACCAAATCACACAGGCAGAAAGAAGATTCAGTATAAGGCTGTTATTAAAGCCTCCAAGAGATATATGGTCAATTATATATTTTTAAAGCCCATAGGATGTTTCATATGATGTTAACCATGTTGGACCATAAGGTAATCATCATGGGGCAGGATAACCAGCTACAATGTCTCGAGTTTGTTGTTGGAAGTAGGAAGTGTGTGTGTAACAGAGAGAGAAAGAGAGAGTACAACCCTGATACTAAGAGTAAATGCATTTGTACTGTAGCAAAACTCAAAACTCTGGGTGACTCACATGATTCTTGGACCATATTCAGAACACCCAGAGACAAAAGCAACCCTCCAAAAATGCTGATATCATATGTATACGGTGGCCAGCATCACAGGGCTTTCACACACTCAAACATCTACAGGCAATTTTAACTCTTCAATTGACCTAAACTGCGTGTCTTTGGATTATGGGGGACACCAGAGCACTCAGAGGAGACCCATGCAGACACTGGGACTCTGCCCAAATCTATATTTAAAAATAACTTGAAGACTTCTTTATTTGATCAAGCTTATGGTGTTTGATTAGGTCTGAGAACTGCGATTGATTTGTTGTTTGGTGTCATGATTTAATGTTATTTTATGTTTTTATGTATTTTAGAGTTATTTACTACTTATGGACAGCACTTTGGTCCATTTTAATAGTGGTTTATAAATAAAAATTTTGTTGGCTTCATTTTTTATAAACTGATATGCTATTTTGTCTAAATACATTACAAATAAAACACTAACATTAAAACCAATCATCTTGAACTGTACAAGTGAATGTAGGCATTGCAAAATTATAATGGATAAATTAAAAAAAATCTAAACTATTATTTTCACCCCTCATTCTGTCCCTCTGTCTGAAATAATCTGTTTTTAATGCTCGGCTCCTTTAAGGCTTGGCAGTAAACGGCCACTGTTATGATTGGCTAACGTCATCGCATAGGAAACACTATCAACAGTGTTTTGAAAACATTATCCAAATAAAATGGGCATGAAATGATTTACTTATGGTTTGTGATGCAGCTGCTGTCAGACCCAATACAGTTTCTGCTTCATCTTTCAACCAAAGTTTCTTTGCGAACTCTCCATTACACTGTGCCTCGTTTACAAAACGAAATGCTCAAGAGACACAAACCAGCTGTTTAAAGCGAACGTTCTTTCACTCTATCATTTGTCCTGTTGTCGACAGACTCAAACGTGTGGAGTGTGTCAGAACCTGAACACACATCTGTATAGTATATCAGTGTAGACAGCGTCAGTCATTATAATGGGTTTTATTTGCTTTTGCCGTGACGCTCACATCCAGTGTAGGAGAATGCCAAACGTTAAGCGACTGAACGCCAGTGGGCGGGACCTATGGTGTGATGATGTATAAGTCATATGCAGATGTATTCGTCTGTGTGACATCACAGATCCTGCAATATCAAAACGAGCCATTTTTGGAGCTTGATTAAATACATGCAGGGTGTCTACAGATCTAAACAAGTTAAATGTAAGACTTTTTAAGACCTTTTTAAATGCCACTTTGAATGAGATTTAAGACCAAACCTGTGAAGGAAATACACATTATATTACATGCGTATATGTAATATTTAATGTTTAACCTATTTGGTAATTAAGTAATTTAATATTATTAACTACTTGTTTATTGAACTAAAATCAATGTAACATTTGCAATCATGAGAATATTCAGCAAAATAGCTTCTGTTATGTTACTTAACTATATCATATGTTATAAATAAAAAACTCAACATTTTTAATTTTGACCTCAGTATGTTCTGTGAGCTTTTTTTTTGTGTGCTGTTATGCTCATTAGTTTTAATTTCTCACTTGAAAATCTCTCACAGAGACAGGCGAGTCTCAGCAATGCTACCAGAAATACATCAATATCAATCGCTGTTTATGTAATAAAGTCAGAATCATTCTCGTGATTCGATGCTTCACTGGTTATTTGACGGTCATTGGGTCCGTCAGACTGGAGATATTTTAGCGGTAATGTGACCAGAAATTTTTAAGACCCATCGAATCTGAGTTTAAGACATTTTAATACTTTTTTAGGCCTTTTATTAGGAAAACTTTATTTAAGACTTTTTAAGGACCCGCTGCCACCCTGTTTATAATGAGGAGGGTGTTTTAAGATTTGAAACTTGCAGGATGTTTTAATGGTTCAAAAACCTCTTATATGTCAAAAGATCAAGGTCAATTTGATTTCTCGTGTCATGACCCCTTAAAATATACAGTACTATACTGACCGCTACCAATATAACAACTTTGCCAATGTACAGTATTGAGCATCACCATAAGTATGATGCTGCTTTTGATAAAGACTAAAATCATACACGCATATTTTATGAATGAAGAAGAACCATTAATAACGTCTGTACTGAGCATTAAAGTATTCTGAGACTTTGCTGTCTGATACGTTGGTCTCATGGTAAGCTGCAGTGCTGAGCCTCATGATCTTAGCTCATCCCTGTATAAATAGGCTGGGATCTGACAGATGCAGAACACTTTACACCACAGGACCCCAACAATCAGCGCTAATGTGTTGCTTAAATGCTTCAGAGATCATGCAGATTACAGTGAACAAAGAGTGGAGGAGCAACTTGGATGAACACTGAACAGAAAACCTGGGACTTATCAACATGTCTGACTTATTTTTGCTTCTTCAGCCGAACCATACTTAGGTCTAGAGTCACAGCAAGACAACCTTAAATACTCTTAGGAGTTATTTTAAATAAGTGAGCAGAGATATACTGTAACTGTGTAACAATAAACATCTTCACAGTGGGCGTCACTCAATAATAATTTAGCATTCCTGCCGGAAATAATAACAGCATTTCATAACAGGTGCATACACACATTATCTTGTTCGTAAGGCCTGTTTATACCAAGAACAATAACTATAAAGATATAACTATATTAGCATCCACACCAACAGATGACTGCATTCTGTTTATTCACATTAAGAAAAAACATCTCACTCGCAAAAACATTTAAAAAGCAACGAACAATTTTTATATACAGTATGCAAATACAGGCTCCATTTAACTTGTGACAAAAAATAATGAATACCTTTGTACACTCACATAGTTATTCCATTACTAATAATTTTTTTAAAGTATTTTTATTAAAATAAAATCAATATTATTATATTTCCATCTAAATTATTCATCCTTGCATCAAAATTTTCAGATATCAATAGCAAAAAAGAATATCAGTTGTATATCTGGCATGCAAAAAAAAAAAATACTACTACTAATAATAAAATATAGATAATGGCTTTCACAACAACCAACACTATGCAACCATTGTGCGTTGTGAACTTTTGTAGCACATGTGTTGTCAAACTGATGAATATTTAAATAAATTCCATGTTGCTCCAAGACTGATATGTTTGGCTTGTCAAAAATGTTACATTCAGCCGTTTCAAATTCATTGACCTTTGAAAATCAAGTTAATTTTATACCAGGAAAGGACTGTTTTTTATGTTTGTATTGCCTCTTAACAAATATATTTTATTTAAACCCTTTAAAATGCAGATCCTGTTGTAAATAATAGTGAAAAATAACTTTTTAAAACTCTTGTTCCATTATTACCCCTTAGCAGATTTTGACTCATGTATATATTTTTATGCACATAATATATACACTTATTTTTATGCACATTTTGGGATATTGTATAAAAAATGCTTTATGGAAACACCTTAAATTCTTAAAATGCAACTTAAAAAAAAATGTATTCACTCAATTGAGGTGGATACATGTTTTATCCAGTAAGAAGACATGCACATAAACTATGATGAAAACACATTTATCGAATAAATCCCTCGATGCGCAACAAAACACTCACATGACTTTGCTTCCAACAGTGGATGTGATTGGATAATTCAACCAGCGGACCAATCAAATGTTAGTTTGATCATTCTGAAATGCCTAAGAAACATCAGAATGATTTGGTTTAATTCTCTTCCAGAAGCGTCTCACACGATTGTGTTCCTAAATAAATACCAGCATCTTGAACACAAGATGGGAACGCTGCTTTATTTGCAAATGTTTTATGCGCTCAAGCTAAATTTGCATCTTTGGATGGAAATCTGTCCCTATTCAAATAAATAAATAAATATTGAGTGCAGTGTTCCTCAATTGCAACCCACCAGTTGAGTTTAATAGACTGTGAGCTGATAGTTGCTTTAGAGTTGAATAAATAACCCCAGCTCTCTGAAGAGCTCAAACTGTGTTTACAGACATGCTGTGGCACCTGTGGGTGTCAGAGAGAACGAGAGGCGCAGGTGCTTGATCACCACTGATGTCACAAAGGTCTCGGTGGGGTCAGGAGAAGCTGGGGGGTGTTACTGGATGAGAACAAAGTTGTGCAAGACCACGGGAGCCAAATGATTCGAAGCGGTTACTTATTGATGTGTTTTCCCATTATACCAGTGTATATCGTCTCCCTTCAGGAACACCGCACTCAACATTGACATTCTCATTAAAATGATATGTTGTGTAGCAATTCGGCAATAGGAACAGAAATACGAGACCACTGAACACAAGGCAGTCTCACCAGGAGATTTCTGCAGCCCAAAATGACTGAAAATGGCTTTCTTAAAATTTGCAATCAAAACTTTTCAATAATTATAAAATCATGTAATTATTTCCAGTGACAGTGGAGTTCAATTACCTATAAATATTTTAATGCATGATTAGTAATATATACATACATTCAGTATTACTGGCCAAAAGTGTGGAATAATTATGATTTTTTTAATGTTTTCGAAAGAAGTTTCTTATGCTCAGGGCTACATTTATTGGAGCAAAAACAACACTTCTGAATGGTGTCAGTTTCCACAAAAATATTAAGTAGCAAAAAGTAATAAAAACATAAAAAATAAGAAGAAATGCTTCTTGAGCAGCAAATCAGCATATTAAAATGATTTCTGAAGGATCATGTGACACTGAAAACTGGAGTAATAATGATGAAAATTCAGCTTTGAATCAATATATATATAAAATAAATAAAAAATATATAATATTATGTAATGTTTACTAATTAATATGTTTACTATGAAATAATACAGTTGTTTAAAAATTCACAATATCAATACTGTTTTTTACGGTTCTCAATTAAATGCACCCCTTGGTGAGCATAAGATACTTTTTCCAAAAAAAGAAAAAAATATTTTTCAAAAAATGTTTTTGAATGGTGGTGTATGTACACAGATGTTTTGCATCATAGTTTCATCATAGACAACAGTAAGTTCTGCTCCTCTAATATTATTTTCCGAACAATATTAAGTATCAGTACTTGCTCAATATCATCACTGGAACACTGTAGTAACCAATCAGCATCCAGGACTACAATCGGTTTTATAAACAAAAACAAAAAATGTATTTAGATTTGTTCATGTTGTGGCTGCAATACTATGGCTTCACATTGACAGAGACTAGCCTTCCTTATAAAGTGACACAAGACGCGCTGTAACTAACCTAAAAAACCTCCAGACCACCGACTGATCAAGCACGTATAAACACAATAATGCAGACGCTACACAAACAATCTTCAGAAGGGAAAGAGTGAATGCAGAGCGCTCCATCAAACACACAACAGGGATATTATTAGAATCGGTGTGGGGATTCCCCTTCTCCTCCAGTGTGCTGATCAAGACCTCTTCAAGACAAATCCCGTCATTGTGACTCCGGCCTTCACTGAGCGCTGACACTGACAGATGGAGGGATGGTGTGGGTGGATTAACCAGTCGATAGGAAGGAGAAGGAGGGGCTGGTGCATTAAACACTTTCCCTTTTAAAACGGCTTTGTCTGTCCCGACTAACCTGGACCATAAAGGCACATCACTCTTTACACGCGGGACCCCCTGCACCGGTTTCCCAATACGAAATGTCACTTCCTCTATAGGTGGGCAGCTTGTGTCATGCAGGCAGTGCGGTGTTTATGGGGTTATTGTTTTCCTGCATATAGAGTCCTGCAATGATCATAGAGATGTACAAGATTACATTCGACAAATCCGGCATCTTAGAACATTTAACTTGGCACTGGTCATCACTAACAAAACAACTCATTTTCATAGAAAATGCCACTGCATTAAGCAGCCAATGGCTATAAAAAGCACCAGGCTATAACTTAGACGAAATGGGATAAGCTTTCAGAGGCGAGAATGTGCTTGATTCGTGTTTTTACGTATAATTCAATATGCGATATCCATATGCAGAATTATCACACTAATAATAAACTAAATGCTGTGAAAATCATCTGCTAATGTCTATTGCAGATATAGATATTCATACACACTAGGTTGCAGATGCAGTGAACATCTGATCTCATGGTCCGTCTATGGAGGACAGCTTATGTATAGCAGTCCATAGAACAGACACTAATGAGGCATCTATGTTTATATGTATATATAAAGACATAGATTCCTCATTAGTATATATGGCAAGGATGGTGTATTTTTGTAGGCCAGAAGTTGGAAAGAGAGAATTATAGCACTTCCAGTTCCATTGTCCCGAATTCAATGGGTTTTTTAAATCACGCTCTTGCAAATGATTCTTCTAACTCAAACTTTCATGGAAAATGTTTTTTTTTTAAATAAAGAGTTGTGGGAAGCTTAGTTGAAGCCATGAAACTATGGTGGAGCTTTTTTTCTATTGATTCAATTTGTGAAGATTATCATGATGAACCAAACGTCTAAGATTTATACACTTTTTTTTAGTCAAAGACCATATTTTCCACAATAATCCGAAAGCCAATGGAAAAATCTTAATGTGTTTTTGTCAAGGGGAACCAGGGTGATGCGGGGCTACAAAAATACATCATCCCTGCAGCGCTCTATGAGTAACACTGACTTTCATTGTTTTGACAAAAACACTACAATCTGTATCCTTTTATAGATGTTTTGCAATCAAAACTTACCAATAATTATGTACTGTAATTAGTGACAGTAGGAGTACAATTACCTGTAAATATTTTAGTGCTGTCAAATGAATTAATCGTGATTAATGACATCAAACATAAAGTACAGTATATATATATGTGGTGGTGTGTGTGTGTGTGTGTGTGTGTGTGTGTGTGTGTGTGTGTGTGTGTGTGTGTGTGTGTGTGTGTGTGTGTGTGTGTGTGTGTGTGTAAACATACACATACACATTATATAATTACAAACTTTTGTGTTAGATCATCGCAATGAATCTATTTGACAGCACTATGAGTTTACAGTAATTAAGCCAGCATTATGCTCAGATATATATATATATTCTGTGTATTCTGTAGGACATAGACATAATATCATATTCCAAAACAATCTTTAAAGAGACTACAGTTTGTCTTGTTTGAGTAGTTACTTTCTACCATTCTTTTCTTTCTTTTTTTTTAGCAAGTAACCAAAATCCAATGATATCCTGAACGGAAAAACAGGACAAGCCACAAGAAATGTCTTTGATGGCTCCGTGCAGCACCTACTAACTCTTCATTGCAACAGCTCCAGAAATAAGACACCTTTTAAGAGTGGCATATATTTTCTAGCATCAGAGGAACGTGTGCGCATGATATCCCTTACCATGAAGACAGGACCACAGCAGGTGAAGAGAACGACAAAACGGTTGTCAGTGTCCTACTTCACTGCTTTTTAATGACGGGCAGCATTTTGACAGCTACTTGTACGCACTAGAAACAGGCAAGGTGACAGAAATGATCTGCAAACGAGCCACTGTACGAAGATTTCTAATGTCTGTATTCATAGGCAGACGGTCTTCAAAGGGGAACATATGCAGATATACAAAGTAGTACCATACCTAAAAAGTATTTGAACACTTTTAAAAATGTAATAATAAAATATCAAACCAAATGGTATAAGTAATTTCACTTTTTGCTGCTATTACTTTCAACCGACTGATGTCGAGGTGATTTACAGTGGAGTTTCCTCAAGTTCACACAGGTGTCTTCATCAATAACCACAGGTGCAGTTCATCACATTACCTTTAAAGATCCACTAACGTTTGACAGCAGGGAGAAGCTAAATACTTTATCTTCAGCCCTATTAGGATGGTAATAGTTTCTCATAGGGATGTACGGTATTTTCGGTAATTTTATTCCTTTTTTTTATTTTTATTTTTTTTATTTTTTTTTATTCAAGTAACTGACATAACAAAACGACATAAAGGTCTCATACATAAACATTAACATGTAAACATGAAAATAACATACATAAACGTGTGTGTGTGTGCGTGTGTGCGCGCGCGCACGTATTACTGGGTGTGTAAGTGGAAATAATGAAATAAATAATAATAATAAAAATAAATTATAAATAAATAAAAATGAAAAAAATGAAAAAAAGATGTGAAAAAAAAAATAATAATAATAATTTTATTCCTGCTTGAATACAAAATGTCGGTGTTTTTCTCCCACCACCCGCCTAAAAATCGAATTACCTGTTTTTTTGATGAACACCAAGGTCGTGTGGTGATTTAATTGCTCTAAGTTTACAAGAAAAGATCAATTCAAAATTCACAGTTTAAATCCTTTTTGACCACTGCCGAGCACCGTACGACAATTGTTACAATTCGTGGTAATTTGCATTTTTTAGACAATTTTTTATTGAAATGCTGGAAAGTATTTACAAGAACAATATTTCATTATTGCTGTTAAGAACAAAAAGGAGAAAGAGAAGAAAAGCATAAAATGGGTCAATATTATGGCAGCAACAGGTATGCAATACAATTTTTAAATATGAATTATGTACAATTATATAGATTAGGAATATAAACCAAAGCAGCATTATGTTGACCTCGAGGTTGCATTAATGTATTTCTGCTAATTTCCACATTTTTAAAATAACATACTGTACATAATTTTGAGAGATAATCTGATAATCATTTTGATCGCCATCTGAATGCATGAGTTTTATCACTGAGGTGCCATTCAACTTTATTTTTACAGACGGTCATGAGAAACAATTACCGTCCAGATAGAGCTTTAATTTTGAACAGAATAAATTGTAATTTTGTATGAATCTTTCTTTAAAATAAGTGCCATTTGGTTTGATATTTCATCACATTCAGTGGCATACTGGCCACATTCATACATTTTAAACTATGACTTCAGTGTCCAAATATTTTATGAGGCCACTTTGGTTATTACTCTACCTGACAAGAAACTAAAGAGTCTCTCTCAAACGCCCACACTTACAAATGCACCTTTTTCAGTTTTTCGCGGCGTAAACACAACATTAACTTCACTTGAAACATTACTGCAGTCCTCTTGGCCCTAAACATGTTTTGCTGATACCTTTCAATTTCATCCATCTTTACACTTTACTCTCTCTCTCTCTCTCTCTCTCTCTCTCTCTCTCTCTCTCTCTCTCTCTCTCTCTCTCTCTCTCTCTCTCTCTCTCTCTCTCTCTCTCTCTCTCTCTGTCTCTCTCTCTGTCTCTCTCTCTCTCTCTCTGCCCTGGGCCTTCCCCCACTCCTCAGCATTGCTATTTTGGGAGTGCACCTGTCATTCTCACATTCCCCTCCACTGCTGACTGGCAGATAGTTCAGAGGCTCTTTCAGGGCAGAGGAGGGTCTGTGATCCCACACCACACAGAAAACCAAGCATTAACTACAACACACTATTATACTACAACAACTACTTCAACTGCTGAAACCTGTCACACACACACCGTTCAACGGAAAGCATTATGAAAAAAGACTTAATAGGCTGCTGTTATTCAAGAAGGGTGTATTCAATTGATTAAAAGTGACAGTAAAGATATTGTTACAAAATATTAATTTTTTTAAATCATCCTTAAGCAGCACAACTGTTTTTAACATAATAAATGTTTCTTAACCAGCAAATCTGCATATAAGTATGATTTCTGAAGGATCATGTGACACTGAAACTAGAGTAATGATGCTGAAAATTCAGCTTTGCATCACAGGAAAAAAATACATTTTAAAATATATACAGTATAATTTACAATGTTGCTGTATTTACTGTATTTTTTTGTATTGTTAAAAACATTTTTTAAAAACATTACTGACCCCAAACTGTACTGTTTATACAAATCTTATTCACATTATTTTTATGAATTCCAAAATGTATGATTTAATCATTTTCTAATTTATATGCACCAATTGCTGCTATGTGAAATGATTCATTGCACTAAATTAATCAAACCTACCAACTTTAAACGTTGCTACTGAAGTTTTAAGGGGTCATGACAAGGATTTTAATATGTTCTTTGAGATTCACTCATGTTAATTAAGCTTTTAGCACACAAAAAAAAAAACATGTGGAAAAACGATTATTTTCAATCCTCATTCTGACCCTCAGTGATCCGTTTTAAGGTGTTGCTCCTTTAAGGCTTGTCAGTAAATGTTATGATTGGCTAACCTCATTGCATAGGAAACCGTATCAACTCCCACTCGCTATTTCACGGGTTGCTGCTTCATCTTTCAATAAAATCTTCTTACCGAACTCTCCATTACACTGTGCCTCTTTTACAAAACATCCGCAGTCAAATGCTCCGAACAGACATCTAATCCAATCCTATCCTCAAACTATTCACTTGTTCCTGACGCTGGTATCATTTGAAGTGTCCACAGAAATGAACAAACGAGCTGTTTAATCGTCAAAGCGAATGTTCTTTCACTCTTCCATCTGCATACTGTATCAGTGTAGACAGCGTCAGTCATTATAATGGCTTCTATTTGTCCTTTTTGAAGCTTGATTGAATGAATATTTTGTTTATAATGAAGAGGGTGTTTTAAGATTTGAAACTTGCAGGATGTTTTAATGGTACAAAGACCTCTTATATGTCAAAAGGCATATTTGATTGCTCATGTCATGACCATTTAAATCAGCTAGCCTATTAAAACAGAGAGATCGCAAATAAGAAACATATAATGGTCAAATAAAAAAGTAAACTAAAATTATTGCAATATTCACTTTATATGAATATATTTGCTCAGCGAGTTAAAGGATTAGTTCACTTTTAAAAAAACTTTTGCTGATAATTTACTCACCCCCATGTCATCCAAGATGTCCATGTATTTCTTTCTATAATCTTTAGAAAAAAAACAAATCTTTTTTCGAGTCATTTCATTCATTCAACAAACGAAATGACTCGAAAAAAGATTCGTTCATTTTGATGAACGAGTTCGAACAGGAGAGTCACGAACGCGCATCACAGAACAGAGCAAGGCGAGCATTTGTGCTAATAAAACTTAAACTTTTTTATTTATTTTTGAAATGAGCGATTGTTTCGCTAGATAAGACCCTTATTCATCGTCTGGTGTTAAAGCCCTTTGAAGCTGCACTGAAACTGTCATTTGGACCTTGAACCGTTTGGGTCCCATTGAAGTCCATTATATGGAGAAAAATCCTGGAATGTTTTCATCAAAAACATTAATTTCTTTTCGACTGAAGAAAGAAAGACATGGACATCTTGGATGACATGGGGGTGAGTAAATTATCAGCAAAAGTTTTTTTAAAAGTGAACATCCTTTAAACAGCTCAATATTTTTTTGTTCACCAAATACTACATTTACAGTGTAACATGTAAAATGAAAAATGATAAACTTTGGTTGATAAAACAAACAAATTGTGTACACTTCGTTCTCAAGGCCTAATAACTACTATCTCTCTGTCCCAGGGATCTATATGAGAGGCACTTATAAAGGCTCTCATCACTGATGCAGTTTCATCAACTGTTGAAAACATCTACAGCCCTTAAACATGAAACATCCGCAGTTTTATCAGTCATAACCATGACTTCACCAACAGAATTTCAATAGTTTGACTCACAGAAGCTCGATCATGTGCTTATGGGTCATTGTTTAGAGAAATATAACATAATCCTAATGAACCCTTGTTTATCCAACAAGAATTAGATTGCATTATTTGCAACAGAAAAGGGCCAAAAAGAGATATTTCACCCAAAAATGAAAATTCTGTCATCATTTACTGACTCTCAAGTCGTTCCAAACCCATTTGACTTTCTTTCTTCTGTGGAACATATGATATACGTATATATTTTGTGAAATGTCTCTGTGTTTTTTGTCCAAACAATGGAAGTCAAAGGTAACGAAAATTGTTTGGTTCCCAACATTCTTCAAAATATCTTCTTTTGTGTTTGAAACACCATGCGGGTCAGTGAACGATGACAAAATCTTCATTTTTGGGTGAACAATTGCTTTGATGTTGTCAATGAAGAGTATCGGTATTCTTTCTATGCAAGTAAGGCAGCTTTCAGATTGTTACTTTTACACAAAAAAGACCCAACAGTCCAGAGAAACAATGAAGAAACATTAAATCAAACATTTAAAGCAGAGAATATATAATAATCTTATAGTCTAATTTGAAAATTGGGCAGATAACATTGATGTTCACTGTAACAATCCAGGTAAAGATGAGGAAATTGTATTTCATTGCTCCCTTCAACAAGTGCAATGAAATACAACATAAGTTTAGTGAACTTCCTCTCTGCTCTCAACTTTAAAACTTGCGTTCTTTGCACCCTGCAACAATATCTACTATCAAACACATTTCTACCTGAAACTTGTTCAAACATCATATGACATTTATGACAAAAATGTGACAAAACAAAACAACTCAAACTCTCCCACTATCTAGCTTCAAAATGTCTCACAAGGATCCATCACCCTGGGTCACATGACCGTAAAGCATACAATTACTTCCTTGAAGTGACCATTGCATGTACCCATCGCTGATAAACTTGTGAAAGGGCCCTTCGTGAAGTGATTCAGTTGTTCACTTTTGTTTGGAAAGCCCTAAAAACGACATTTGGAATTCACCATTATGTTTGCAAAGCTTAGCCTATCCAAAATTGCCTACCCTACCTTTAACTATGTAAAATACTTAATTACTAATAGGGCTGGGTATTGGCAAGGGCCTCACGATACGATACATATCACGATACATGGGTCGCGATACGATATATAACGATACGATACAATACATATTGAAATAATTTTTTGTTTTAAATACAAAATGTAAAAAAAAAATTGAGCTGAATACAACTTGCTGTACCACCTGGGGTATTCAGGTATGTGTATCACATTATATTGATAACTCAGCAGACAAAAAAAAACGTATATTCGCAAAGGTATATGTACAATCACTGAACAGTGAACACACTGAAATGTATGAATTACATATCACTAAAAACTAAAAATGTAGATTCCACAAAAAATTATATAAAAATAAAGTGCATCAAGTAAAGTTGGTTGTGTTTCCTGAAAATGTAATTGTAGCCAGACAAAGTTTACAAATGGCTTTGTTTTTATCTAGTTCATTACTGCACGACTTACTTTTAAAACCAAAGTGCTTCCACACGTCGGCTCTGAAAGCTGCTGGCGTTTTTAAATGTCCGCCATTTTCTCACTCCCGCTAACTTCTGAGACATTGGCCGTATATGAGAGACAACTGGACGCGTCACGGAGACCGGCATCTGTGGTCTAGAATATCGAATATCGATACTAGAGGTTGAAATATCGATACACTATCGTGAAAAAAAATATCGCGATAGTTAGCTGTATCCATATTTTTGCACATTACTAAATAATCTATTTTGTCAGACAAACTCTACTTTAAAGGTTAATTGAACTATCAAATGTATAGAAAAAGTTATGTAAACCTGGACCACAAAACCAGTCACATGGTTACATTTTCGATTGTGATTTATACATAATTTCAAAGCTGAATAAATAAGCTTTCCATTGAAGTATGGTTTGTTAGGATAATATTTGGCCGAGATACAACTATTTGAAGATCTGGAATCTGAGGGTGTAAAAAAATTGAAACATTGAGAAAATCGCCTTTAAAGTTGTGCATTTATGTTCGCGATTGTGCTGCATTCACTCACAAAAATAAATGTTTTATACATTTACGGTAGGAAATGTACAAAATATCTTCATGGAACATGATCTTTACTTAATATCCTAATGATTTTTGGCATAAAAGACATATAGATCATTTTGACCCATACAATGTATTGTTGGCTATTACCACAAATATACCAGTGCGATTTGTGACTGGTTTTGTGATCCAGGGTCACATGAGGGTCTGATCACTGATGATACACTTGAATAATACATTCATACATATAGAGAATACATTTTTGTTATTCCAGGTGATTGTATTTTGTTGTAAAAGTTGTGTTATGATTTAAGTCATCATTGACTTAAATGATGATTAGTGTTCTCCTCAGTGAAGTTTCTTCCAACTCAAAGAAGTAGCCGAACCTTTTCATTTTGCCCAACAAACTGTTACCCAAGTAAGACTAAGAAAGTTCTACATCAATATTGTAATGCTAATGCTCAGATTAATTTAAAATGCTACTTGAATACACAAGTAAAAAACATAATTTTTGAGTTTATTGTGTTTGATGAAAGCACAGACCAACTTAATATAACAATTTTGTAATGTGGACTTTTTCTGTAAAGTTGTTTTGAAACGATGTGTATTGTGAAATGCTATACTAATAAATGTGAATTGAATAAAAAAATTCCTGTAGTTGAGTATTCTTTGTCCTGAAGCTTGTTGCTTTTTTTTTTCTCGGTTTCATTTTATTTTAAGACAACTTTGCTACAGTGCAATTACACAAATAATCACTGAATAACATTAAGTAACTAGGGTTAACGTTAGCGTTAGGTTTAGCTGCTAGTAATGCATAATTTACTGTTATTACTATAGTAAGTACATGTATAGTGTAACACTACACCTTAAAATAAATGATCAACTTGATTTTTTTACAGTGTAGATTAATAACTGTGTAAAAAACTATTGTGAACATAGCATAGCAACAAAAGAAATTAGCCTTTGCTGTTAGAAATAAATTGCTGTTACATCATGAATTGAATAAAAAAACTAATAATATAAATAATATAAAAGAATACCGAAAATAAAAGAATAAAAATAATATTGATGATGAGTAGATAAAATATTCTACAATGACTGTTTTTAATGTCATATATTCATGTTGGTGCCAAGATCTACATCTACATTTATGCATTTAGCAGACGCTTCTACTCAAAGCGACTTACAGAGGAACATGAGAAAGCTAGGAAGCTGCTATGTGTGTTATAATTTGAACCATGAGTAATTTTCCTTCACACATTACAGTGCAGGAGTGGACTCAAGGGGTCAGTAAAAGTTTCTGGCTGACGTAAGCGATTCTTCTGGAGTGCTAGCAGAGCGAACACCTGTTTATTGTAATATTGTTTATTGTCATGACAGAGCACACAAATCTATGTCTCTGAACAGATGGCCTGTTAGGGCCGAGGTGTAGATTCGATCATCTGTGGGCTAAGCAAAATATAAGCCCAAGGAAGACTGCTGCTTTACACACTCACGACCTGAGGAATCTTCTGAAGAGCTCATGGTCTAATCCTCCATCTCTCACACACACACACACACACACACACACACACACACACACACACACACACACACACACACACACACACACACACACACACACACACACACACACACACACACACACACACACACACACACACACACACACACACACACACACACACACACACACACACACACACACACACACACACACACACGAAGAGTCCCCTGTGACGGACAGGCCCTTATTGTGGGCTCGATCTGCATAACCGAGCACTAAAATTAGTGTTTCTAGATCCTTCTCGCCTCGTTTCTGAGGTTGATCATCACAAAATTCCATCTTTAGAGAGAAAACTTTTTAAATAAATCAGTTAAACCCCATAATACCATATTTCTAAGAGTGTGAGATGTTTAAATGCTCATTATGTCACAGTAGCCACTAAACAACTGCCTTTCTCTCTCTTTACCCTTATTTTGTTCTCTATTACTCATGAACAAATCAATCAATTATCATTTAGAAGTGATTACAGGCTCCAATTCACAACACTTAGATGCTTTTATGCATGCCTCATGTGCAACACACACATGTAAAAACACACACATACTCGCTGTCCTCCTCCCTGTGGACTCAGGCAAAGACGAAGTAGGACACAGACTCTCTTGCTCTCCCTCCTGAGTGTCAGGCGCTTATAGTGGAGGAACTATAAAAGGAAAGGGCTGTTATAGCCTGGAACCCGAATACCCCCTCAAATGCACTCCAACACCACTGATGCTATTCTCTCTCTCTTTTCCATCGCTTTATTTTCAACACCTTTAAGGAGCTGAGTAAAACCTGGAGAAAGCTATCCGGTGGCATTCACATTCATCTCAATAGCAGTGGCTTGGCTGGCGCAGGACCTCTTTTGAATATGGCATCTTTGGTATTGGGTATTTTTGTCACACTTTAGATTAAGGTCCAATTCTCACTATGAACTAACACTTAACTACGACTTTTGCCTCAATAAACTCCTAAAGTCCTGGGCCCGGTTCCCCAAAACGTTCTTATCGCTAAGTATTCCTTAACCTATTCCTTAACCTCTCTCTTAACATTATGGCACGATTCCCGACACGTTCGTACGCTATACGCTAAGAATATCTTCTGTAAGTCACACTTTCGTAAGGTTGGTCTGAACCATCCGTAAACTCTCTTTTAGCGTTGTTTGAGCTCGAGACGCTAGTCGCCGCCACTGTGCAGCAGTCTTTAGAAATCAGCGCAGCGCAGTACACGTCAAACTATGGTATGTTGACAATGTTGTGGCTCAACAATGATTTTATATTATGGACATTTTAAGACTAATAATAAAATATGTTCGCAATGGATACAGGCCTATTTATGAAGTTGACTTTATTTGGTATCAGAACTAATATGGTGGTAATTAGTAGGCTATTTCAAAATGTCATTAAAGCGTTTAAATTGTCAATCACTTTTGGTAATTAAAATCTGGCAAACAATTTGGCTCTAAATGGCTAAGATCTATAAATAGGTAAGCATGGTGGTGTCCAGTAAGCGAACAATTATGGCAGCGATCCAACTTGACCTTGTATTGAATCAATGACGGCGCTGGCCGTGGAGCATTTAGCCCATGTCAATTTTTTTATTCGACAAAACTTAAGCCCTTTTGACATTTTGCCTGATGTGGCTATATTAAAAAAAATCGCCTCCCAAGACAACTCATTATGGAGCTACTTGCCAATCAATTCTGGTTGTAAAGTACCTTACCATTAATAGTGGCACAACGGGATAAGGAGGGTGGATGATTAGCGAGGGATACCCGGTTCGTCTACCCGTCACAACATATCGTGTGAACATATTACTGACCATTTGATAATTTAATTAATAGTCTATAATTTACTGATAACTTAAACTATGTTAAAATAAATGTTACTGGAATAATTTGAGGAATGTTTCATTTGCATAGAACGTGTTGTCTTTCTTAACGTTGTAATACACCTTCACGTGAAGTTGAAAATTGATTCCTGAGCGATCGATGCCAGCTAATTCAGCACCTTCACTCGGGACAGCGACTTTGTAACGTTGAACGTAAGAGGCAGCGTGTTAAGAAGCTTCCTAAGGGACACTTCAGGGAACACACTTAAACAACTTTGGTAAGATATATCTTTCTTAGCCCGCTAAGAGTGAGCGTTATCGAGGAACCGGTCCCTGCTTATTAATATTGTTAAGGCAGTTAAGTTAAGGTATTGGGTATAGGATTAAATTATGTAGAATATGGTCACGCAGATTTAATTATATTATATTATTAATTATTATAAGGCTTTAATATGTCAATTATAAGAACAAATAGCCAACATCCTAGTAATAAACAACTAGTTAATAGTGAGAATTGTATCCTAAACTAAAGTGTTTTTAAATTTTTTTTTTTGGTGTCAATCACCTGAGCCATGAATGCATTGTGATTCTGGAGCCATGAAAATTATGTCATGACAACATTAGCCACTTTTGCACCTTTGGGCCAAAGGTGCCGGAAAACGGGGTGCTTTCACAACTGAGCGTTTGTTTCCGAACCTGGTGCGTTTTCTCCCTTGGTTCGGTTCGTTTAGGTATATGTAAACACTGCAATCTCTCTCGGATCCGCACCAAAAAAATCGTCCCGATTGCAAACGAACTCTGGGCCGGTTCGCTTGAGGTGTGAAAGCCGACCCAACGGACCAAATGCTATTATAATTCATAACGGGAAATGTGCTGTATAAATAGCAGTGGTGTCTGATTCTGTGAGAGAGCACATTAGATATCACAGTCGAAAACAAAAAGAGCATCTTCATCTTAAAATGGTGTGTAATTGCTCTTCTCCGTGCAGGAATGCTGTCCCGTGAAGCCTTGATTCCTGCTCTAGATGCATTATAACATTCGTATGTTTGCGTGTGTCTTGACACAGATAACCTCTAGACAGCACTGCGAGATCCAGAGAGAGCATGTTTGAATTTGCTGCAGTATTAATATGAATGTAGTATATAATTTAACAGCGGGAATGACAGCTACATTTGTATAGTGTTTGTGTGTGTCTCAACAGTTACAAACAACTTGTCAATCATCTTGATGGATGATGCAGAGGAAAAACTGACTAATAAGAGGATGGTTGTACTCACATGTGACTTGCTTAAACACATTTTGGTACGCTTTGAAAGGTTGCCTTGTGAAAGCGAACCGAACCAAGAAGAAAATGCAACATTGTAACAAATTAAGTCTTTGTTTCAGAACAAAACAAACAGTCTTTAGGTGTCATAACACACCAAATGTGGAAATATAACTGGAACCATTCTCATAGTTCGGCCTGATGGTGGAAAAGTGGCTATTGATTGCATAATGACACCATAAGGAGCAACTCACAAAGAACAGGGCAGTGGAACGCGAATAAAAACGCAAGGTCTAGAGACGTGCTTTTTAAAAGTTTAACTTCTTTTAACTTTTTACATAGACATAAACAATGAGGAAGTAGTGCAGAGAACGGCCCCTAAGAACACTGGGGATGTAACATTATTGTGAAAGAGTGCCATGGCATATCTCAGAAACCAAAGATGTCAGTAAAAAAACCAAAGGGCTTTCCTGAACGGATTCCCCCAGGGACACACACTGTTGAGCCCTCCAGAAAACTGCCAGTTCTGACCCAAACATGCTGAGTCACTGTATGGATTACAGCAGTTACACACACTCGCCACACAGCACAAATACCTTCACTGCACTTTAAATCTCACATAAACAACACACTTCATTAGTATGATGCTGGGATACTGTCATATATGCAGATGAAGACTGAAAATTAAATACATAATTTTTGTATACTTCTTTCGTAGAAAAACGAATAAAGATGGATTACTGCTACAGGGTCTATAATTATTAAATAACAGTGACAGAATATGTTCTCTCATACCTACATATACTCTCCTCTTTCTCTTCCACTCATCCCTCTTTTCTAGTCCTCATAGAGTGATATAAAAGAACAACAGAGCGAGTAAGTGGGAGTGAAGAGGAAGAAGTGGGCCTTTTCTAACACACACACAACACACACACACACACACACACACACCACACACACACACACACACACACACACACACACACACACACACACACACACACACACACACACACACACACACACACACACACACACACACACACATAAATATAGTCAAAGAGTTCCTTCACACCAGATGACACTAAACATCAGCCATAAAACACAACTAAATTAATTATTCATGTAAAAGAAAGAGCAAAATGTTCATTTGAGATCTAATGATGCCTGTAAAAGAAACTTCACTTCAGACAAGTCTATAGTCTGCATCCTTCCCTTCCCGACAACCACACAAAACTGTCTTTACGCACGTGTGGGCTCAGAACAGCTGTGAGACTTTGTATCGGTGTCTCGTGAAGAATATAAAGATCTGACCTTTGATCATAAAGGCGTGAGGGATTCGTCGCTGCATTGTCATCCACATAAAGCTCTAATTATCATTCCTCAACGAGGCATGAGGGATATTACGAGAGATCAGCTGATCCCACTGGCCGAGGTGATTGACAGACTGACGGATCTTCAACATCCAGTCCATCAATTTATAAAACTGTCAGCTACAACTCTACATTCTGATTGGATGCTACATTGCTTGGCAACTGTAAATATATGTTATTTACTGTAAATTACAGGAAAAAGTTAGGAATATTTGTATTATTTTTTAAAACTACAACTTCATACCTACTGGCTAAATTACTCAAAATTAACTTCTTGTTTGTATAATTATCTAATAAAATAAAAGGAAACACCACGTATTGCTTAATTATTAATACATTTAACTGTTTATGTTACATTGGTGTCTTTCATTTTCTTCATGTTGCCACCATTTTAAAAGCAGTATTATAAAATAGGACCTCATTTAAGGCCTGGCAATAGATTTTTAGAAAATAAGAACACCTCTTACCCATGATACAAGTCCCTGCAACACACAGCCTAGAGAGCCTTTCACATTAATAATCTATAATCTTCTTAGGAACCAATATATGATTTTTGACATTAGCTAAATGCCAAAATGCATTTTCAACAAAAGAAGGAGCCAGGGGTCCTTTATATAAATAAATGAATTTACCATGATTTATTTTGTGATTCCAGAAGTTTCAAGAACATTATGTTCTTCACAAAAAAACTGCTCATAAAACATTCACTACTAGGCTTAAGAGATATAACCAGTTTAGATGGAAAGGATCTTTAGCTGACTAGCTAAAGACGTTAGGCTACTATAGCTTTAGCCATTAAAGGTGCTATGTGGAACTTTTCTACTAAAATGAATCCTTTTTTTATTGCATGTGTGTGAAGGGGTTGTAATCACACATTACAATGATCCACTTGTCGAGTTTTGCTATTACCTCTGAATGCCAATATTTATATTTATATGTGAAGTCTCCGGGTCGGATTGACTCCACAAATATATAAAAAACAAAAAAAAGTTTTATCTGCCGAAGCTCGTCAGGCCAAACGTGAATCTGATCGACTCAAGGACGAAAACACGGATCAACATCGGCAGAGCTTTTGAATCATTAGTAAACTCTAATGAAATAGCAAGGTAAACTACATGAGACATGACATGAATACAAAAGACTGTTCCAGGGTAACAAAAAGTAGCTAGGTGTAACTTATTTTATGTACTAGATCTACTGTCTACCGTTACTCATCCCACTACTATCATATTGTATATAATAAACATTTCCAGACACGTTCAGGACAGTAATGCTACTTCCTACTGTCTTACTGTTACACTGACATTGTTCAGTCTAGTTCAACGTTTTCGTTATCATATTATACACTCACCTATGTTGACATTGCTGATTGTGAAAGATACACGAATAGTTAGTGAAATGCCTTTTGCTAGATAACATCACATGTCGGCTAAATGCAGTCAATGTAACGTTATCATGGTATGAGCATGGAGCCTTAGTTCAACATCAAGCTGATAAAAGTAGCCTATTATTGTAACGTTGCAGTGGGAGTTTTCATGAGTTTCCAGCATGTCAGTGTTGCCAGGTCCGTATATGCCTGCACTGTTTCCGCGGGTTGTTTGTGTAGTGCACGGGTTGACGCGATTGTTTTACCCACTGGAACATGACTGTTATCGGGGAAACACCCGGGAACGCTATTTGACTATTTTTGGCCGTGATTGGGTTAGTTTTGAGAAGCCAAGCTAATGTTGGTTCTTGTTTTATTACGAGCTCTGTCGTTCTCTTTTCTCTAGCAGACTCTCCTCTTTTCTGCATTTGTTTAAAACAGGTTCATGTCAACCTATCTCACTCGTTGTAAAACTAACCTCTGACCTCCCACACACACACACACACGCACGCACACACACACACACACACACACCTCTGACCTCCCACACCAGACACGCTTCAATGTTATAGCCAGAGCAACTTTTCTTTACAAATATGACAAAACGCACGGGAAAGTGATGAATTTATGCAATTTCCTGCGAAAACCATCCTGACGGGTCAAAAATATAAACACTTATAATAGGCTGACCATAGTGAATCAGGGTAAGAGATGTTTTGGAAGAGGGATTGATGATGTATTGGCTAATTATTTACATTTGATTAATTTTGAGCAAAAAAAAAGGTTGCATGGTGTAACTTTAATTATTTGTTATTGATAGTTTATCTGTTTTTTTTTTTTACATTTTAATTTACTATAATATCAGGGCTAGAATTTCGGCGAGGGATTGAAGGTATTGCGCATAATTCCCGCAGGTCTCCCGCTTATAATCCGGGAAATTCCCGCAACCATCGATTCCCTTTAGCATGTAGGTTGTATTAGTAAATTTATCCACACAGATTATAAAATCAAAAGTTTACCATTTACACGTCTTTTTAAGTCTTACCAGTTTAAACATTCAAGCGATTTTAAACAATCCAGTACTCGCGCGCTCTCTGAGAGAAGGGTTTCTATGCGCACATACATAAAAGCTGCATCAAAAACAGTAACAAAAGTTATTTTTCGCAGATTTTATTGATTTAACACACAAAAATTTTATTTCGGTCTTCGTGAGAATCCTATCCACAGTCGGTTATATCTTTAATAAGCATAAAACCCATGTGACAGTCACAGTATGATGAACTAGCTCTTAAAGTGACGGCAGCCATATGTGTCTGTCAATCATTTGGTTGTGAAAACAACAAAAGATAACTTTAAGTTTACGGAATCAGGATTAATAGCCTATGTATTTAATTTAATCAGGACTAAAATACTACCCAGTTTTATTTTCCATTTTATGACTTTATTCAGTTTCTGTAGGGCTATTTCTGAATACTATGTTAGACCTATTCAAAAACTTTTCTCTTTATTTGTATCTTTATTCTATTGTATTTATTTGTGCTACTTTTTTAAATTGAATTAAAAAGCTTCCTTGTGTTATGTCAATTCTTAACAACAATATTACCCCATTGTAAAAATGCAATTATCGCAAACATTTAGCCGAGATAAATGTAATACAATTTTTTTGGTAAAAAAATCCCCCCCATAAGAATCACCTAAGGAATCCCCCCCCCCCAGCCACCCCCGAAATTAGGGCCCTGAATAAATTATTTTGTGTAACTTTTAAGTTATCGTGTGGCTCCCATTGGAAATTTGCTGAGGCCCCCTAGTGGCCGCCGACAGTCTCAGTTTAAAATGTTCCACTTCTCTCAATCTCCTAATTTATTTCACAAATTCTGTATAATTCCAATTCTTCTTGTACACAATTTCCCCGAGTCTGTGGAACTCAGTAGATAAGCACTGCTCAGTTAGAGAGCTGAGGGGGCAGAGGCCAGCTGTCCCTCCTCTAGGAGCGGGCCTGCTCCTCGCGTCTAAAAGTCTCTCCTTTCCTGAGGTAAAAATAGCTAACGATGCAAACAGATGCACCAGCCGCTGTCCATCCACACATTCACATACGTCCATCCAATGACAGAATCTTCTGGAAGAATATGCGGAAAGATGCAGCACTTACAATATGAGTTCACAGTCAGCAATAACAAAAGCAGGACATGTCCCTGATAAGAGACGTCGTCCCTCACTGAGTTGGTAGGCAGACTATCAGATCAGAAGACAAGTGGGCCACCGTAAAAATAGTCAACAGGATGAGAAACCGGCTTGCAAAATTGTCTAAAAACACCACAGTAATAATTTAACCCGAATAAGGCAGGAGAGTGTGGATGGGGGAGTTAACAAAATATCTAGTGTGTCAAGCACTTGACAAATAAATTAGCATGCATGCTTGAAAACAAACGAACAGATCTACACTCGCATGCAGGAACATTCCTAACTATTTACAACAGCAACAATGCAACCAAAAGTTCAAGATTGAGAGGAACCAGATATAAAAGTTTAATACCTACACTACTTAACCACTAGTCTAAATACCGGGGGGAGACATGAGTGTCTATAGTGAGAAACTACTTACAACTATTTCGTTGAGATTCAACTTTGAATCCTCCTAAAAAACACTATTAGTGAGTGAAAAGCAGGTCAAGCGACACTTACCGTCCGCAGGAACTGTATCTCTTCATCTCCCCCCTCTCCCTCTGCCATCCTTCTCCGAGGGTTATTTGCAGCTCCTCAGGAGAAATCAGAAAATCCTTCCGTTTTGTCTTCAGTGTTTCAGTGTCTTCTCTCTCTCTCTCTCTCATGTGTGTGTGTGTGTGTGTGTGTGTGGGTGTGCTGGAGGACAGCGTGAGTCCTCCTGTAGCTCTCACGGTGGAGTGAGAGAGAGTGACAGAAGATTCAGCACTGCTTCCTCTCTCTCTCTCTCTCTCTCTCTCTCTCTCTCTCTCTCTCTCTCTCTCTCTCTCTCTCTCTCTCTCTCTCTCTCTCTCTCCTCTCTCTCTTCTCTCTCCTCTCTCTCTCAGATCCTGCTCTACCTTCTTACACACTCACACTGCAACCATATTTGCACAAGTGGGCCACCCCCTTTGCCTAAAACTGATCCTCACACAAGTCTAATGAGCTATAAATGGAAGATGTGCTTGTGTGTGTGATGATGCCTGGTGGAGAAGACACTAAGACGCACGTGTACTCATACATGCATACAAGAAATCAGCAGAATTCATCAGAACTAGTGATAGAACTATAACTATATTTGTGCAAACACACGGTAAACAGCTGGGACACAGTGGAGTCCACATGTGAGATATATTGGGCACAAACGAGTCTTCAGCACACGCTGTGACTGAAGCAGAATACAGACGGCCAATTAACACACACACATTCAAATCAATGCATCTTTATTCTGGCACCGTATTTGAAATAAATATCAATATATTAATGAATATTAATGTTCTGGTATTATATATATATATATATATATATATATATATATATATATATATTAATATATATAAAATTAATATTATATATATATATATATATATATATATATATATAAACCAAATTGCTGATGAAACAACTGATTATATTAAAAATATATTTATATATTTTAACAAATGTAATAAATAATAAGATTTAAAATGCTCTAATTATATAAATTAATTAATTCACAAACTAATATATATATATATATAAAACATAAACATATATTCATACATAAAGAAATAAATTTAATATATTAATAAATAAAAAAATAAAATAAATAAAAATATATATATATATATATAACAAATATATCATCAGAATTCATTAATATATTGATATTTATTTCACATACAGTGCCAGAAATAAAATCTTATAAATAAATAAATTATAACATTTTAAAATGTATATTAATTATTACATTTATTTTAAAATTATCTTAGTATTTATTATGCATATAATATAATATATATATATATATATATATATATATATATATTATATATATATATATATATATATATATATATATATATATATATATAACCAGACCATTAATATTCATTAATATATTGATATTTATTTGAAATACGGTGCCAGAATAAAAATTCATTCATTTGAATGTTTTTCTGTTATTAAAATTATTTAAAGTATATTTAAATATAATTTAGTACGTGTAGGATACAAATTGTATTAGAATACAAATGTCTACATGCAGGATGAGGCAGTTTTGCCAAAAATGTAGGTGAAAAATTCTCATAATTCTGTCGTAGTATAATGACTTTTGTCTGATGACCTTTCTCTAATGCAGAAAATCTTTTCGTTTGGAAAATACTGTAAACACTATCCACATCATTATGTCATTTTAAGACTCTGGATCAAGAATGAAATGTAAATGATGAAAATAAAATCAACAGCCTAACAGGGCACTGAGCCAGCAGACCAATTAAACAAGCAATTAATGATAGATAAGATAATAGATAGATAGATAATAGATAGATAGATAGATAGATAGATAGATAGATAGATAGATAGATAGATAGATAGAGTAGATAGATAGATAGATAGATAGATAGATAGATAGATAGTAGGTAGGTAGGTAGGTAAGGCTAATTATGTATTCAATCATATTTCCATGTTCTGCATCATGCATGCACAGACACAGAGATCACCGGTCGGCTAGACAGAATGACAGCTGCATAAGCAAACACCCCTAAAATGAGTCTAGGACAATCAGCCAACGTGCTACACTCATCAACACACTCTCTCTCACAACCCACACACACACACACACACACACACACACTCATCCAGACCACGAACACAATGCAATATGACAGCTGGCATCACACCTCACCTCCACAATCTCCATCTAAGTGTCATCTCCGTGCGTGTCCCTCCTCTCTCCTAAGCCCAGCTGCAACTACATCAGAGTCTGGAGTAACAGGGATGCTGATGGATTTTTGGGGGAGTCTGAACTTCAGAGAGCATGCTCAGACATCACGTAATGAAGACTGGGAACCCGAGTGCTTTTGCTGATCGCATCCTGTAGTCCTTCACAGTCACCGCTAGATGGCAGCGTCTCACCTCATAAACTCACTACGGAAAGAAAACAGAAGCTAGAATTATTATTTACAGAAAGCTTTGTGTAAATATTAGACATGTATTAGGTTTCTATTATACATAAGACTACGATACATAATATTATAATACTGTTTATATGATTATATAACTGGTTTCACTATAATTTACTAAAACGCTTCCCGACGGTAGGCTACTCATATTTAATTACGGCTTGACAACAGCATTACGGCTTGAAAAGCGAAACTTAATTAACTTACACTTACTTAGATATTAATGATATTGATAATTTAAAAAAATATTAGTGATTTCACATTTAATTCTTCCTTTTACTGAATGGAAAAAAGTCCTGATTAGTTTTTCAAAACTTCCGTTCCAACTGTCTCCATTTCCGGTCAGAAACGAGCTTAGCGACCAAGCAGAACTTTTATTATTTTAACATGTGATTAAAAAGTAATCATTTATTTGCTTATAAAGATTGTAAAAGATTGTGTATATATGGTAACCTGTCAACAGTTATTTAAAGTGTTTCACCATTTTAATCACCTTGCAGCTGTTTTTCCTGATCACTTGGACAGGTCTGATAAATACATATTTAATGTAACCTATATTCAGTGTAGTCTCAATTAATATGTGAATAAAACTGCAATAAAATGAGAACTCCTTCAAACAAAAGAAAGAAACGTTATATAGAAATATCAATACAGGCCTATAAAGCATGTTTCCTAATACCAAGTTACCACATTATTTGTAGAAGCAATAACTAGCTATAGTAACTATGTTTTTTTTGGTGAAACCCATAGTTTGCTAATAATATTTGCTACATTTGTTCTCTGGCTGGCCAACAACAGATGAAGCAATTAATAGCATGTTTGGGCTTGATGGAACCATGTAAAACTATTTTAGCTGATTTAGTTGTATTTCTATGAATACAGCAATCATTTTTAAACACTGATGTTGGGTGCCGATGTGGTTTCTTCAGTTATGCAATCGCAATTGCAGAGTGTGCAGTGAGAAACTTGCTGAAGATGTCAAAAAGAGAAAATCTACAAAGATAAGCAATTTGAAAAGTCCAGCTCCACCTGTTACTGATAAATACACAAATACACCCTCCTCCCTCAGATTTACCTAGTGCCAGTGCTTCCTCGCCATATGAAAGACTAGTTTAACCATTTGAGGAAGTAAACAAAGGTGGAGTGATGAGCAAGGGCTCTGTTGCAAGTTCATTTGTGGTGGTAAAAAGTCAAAAAACAGTCTTCACACAACATGAGTGCTTCTGCAACAACTCAGATATATCTGTGTCCCCGTTAATACAGAGCAGACGAGACATGTTTCACAGAATTGATATTCTAGGTGTCATTCTGAAAGATGGTGGTTGATTCATTCACACGCATCCCTCAACCGACAGAAGCCCCCCTCGTCTGGCTCGTAGGAGAATCCCACCTCTGTGTGAATACACACACACACATGGGCACAGGTTCCCACAGAGTTTGCATGCAGACACACGCACGGACACACATGCAGCAGTCTTTCCTATCATCTCCTCTCCTCCATCTTCAACAAGGCATCCTTTCAGTGTCCCGCTCCAGCTGCACGTGGAGGGATTCAACCCTGGAGACACTACCTTACTGTTAAAGAGAGAAAAAGAAGGGATGAAGAGGATTAAAAATGGACCAAATGAACAGAAACGGCAGGTACAGGCACGCAACGATTATACTGTACGCGGAAATTCGTGGAAAACGCACCCGAAGGCTCACTCATTTACCTGTGGCCTGAAGGCAAGGAACTGGGACTGAAATATGTGTAAAAAACACACACACACAGAAACAAACACACACGCACACATTTTTTTATGGGGACTTTCCATTGACATAATGATTTCTATACTGTACAAACTGTATATTCTCTCCCTTTACACTAAACCTACTCATCATCACACACAACTTTCTGCATTTTGACATTTTCAAAAAACATTTCAAAGCTTCTTTTCTCATGGATACCAAGAAATGTCCCCACAAGGTCACGGATTTTAGATGTTGCCATGTTTGTGGGGACATTTTGTCCCCATAATGTAAGGATTACCAGGCCAGACACACACACTCACACGCACACAGTCACACGCACACACTCACACGCACGCACTAACACGCACACAAGAAGCTAATGAGAGCAAACTCTGGACTGAGTTCTCATTCTGATTTTGCCCGTCTGTTTTCAATCGGCCTTTCAATGATTTTTAATTTGTATCACTCACTCTCACACTCTTTCCAAAGAGCTCAATCCCTCCCTCTCTTCATTCTCGCTCACTTTCCCCCCCTCCCTCTGTCACACATCACACAGATGACAGTTCCCCTATCTCTCAGAGCCAGTGCCTGTATTTTAAATAAGGACTTGTTTGTATTGAATGCAGTTAGCTGTTTGTTGTGATTATGCTCATTTCGACAACTTTTTTTTTTGGGGGGGGGGGTCTACGGTTTCAGGGTTTTTTTTGTTTCTAATGTGGTATCGTTGAATAGGGGTTTGCTGGAATTTCTTTTATTTATTGCTTTGGTAACTCTTTGCTCTGTGGTTGACGTTCTCTGGTGATATTCAGAGAAACAGAAAAGAGGGGGAGTGTGTGAGAGCGAGTGAGTGAGTGAGTGAAGGAGAGAGAGAGAGAGAAAACTCAGAGCCGCAACAGCTGGTTTTCAGGTTTGAAGTTTTGACAGCCGTGACTGAACAGCCACTGTTCGTCCCAGCCTGTGAGAGGTCACTTAGCACCTCTGGCTGGAGGAGAGCGAGTGCAAGGTGCCTGATGGGACAAGTAAGGGTTTAAGCAGCCCGGAGGGACACCAACGGGACACCGGTGGACAAGGATTCGGCACCATGAATCGCAAGGAGTCAAAAAGGTACCGAATTTCTGACTTTCTATTCCGTTCTGACTGTGCTTTGACAGGCGGCTACTCTCTTCAGAAATGATTTGTGCAAAGCGCTCTGCTTTAGTTCTTCGTGTCACTGGGTTTAATGTGCACTTGAGGCTTGATAAGTCGGTCGGTGCCTGCTTTTGCAGCGCATTGCAAAGTGATCACTGTGGTTATCTGACAAAGCTGTGGTTTCTCCTCATGTTCTTCAGAACATTGTGTTTAGGTTTCAGTTCTCTGTGAGAAAGACAGGCTAGTCACTTTCAAAACGGTTTAAAATGCACATTCATCATTCAGACGCTCTCCTTTCGGGACTCATTTGCAATCGCAAGATTGTATAGATTCACACATGTATGCTGTGAAGAAGCAGTGGTGTTTGTCTCTGATCTTTAAGAGGGGATTTTGCACTAGGGAGATAAATTGCTTTTGACCTAGTTATACTCCTGTGACCTGTTGTGGCTAGAGGTATGTTCGCTCGTTGTGTTTACAGTACATAAGAGGCATTAGCAGGAATATACTGGTCGGTGTTGTGAAGAAACATTGCTATTGTCCACTCATTTAATACCTAATCAGTAAGTTAACTAATGCTACAAACGGAGTCAGATTTTAAAAGAGTGTCAGTGTACATAAAGGTTCTGCCTGGGTAAAATGACTAGTATAACTAGATAAATGTCATAAAGCAACTTGAGAATGGTAGAATCAATCGATATTTCTGACTAGGAGTTTTGGGGGCGTCTGTTTTGTGCATGTTATCTCAGAGGTCTTATCTGATTGCTTGGAAATGACAGACATAGCAGTGGCTACAGTGATGCTATCAGCATGAGTCTCATTACAGCAAGTTTATGCAAGCATGTCATATTTAATATTTAATGGTTAATATTTCATATTCAATATTTCAATAAAAAATAATATTTAATATAATTTGAAAATGATATATATATATACACAACTATATATATATGAAAGCAATTATAACAATAAATATTAATATATATATATATATATAATATATATATATATATATATATATATATATATATATATATAATAAAGTGTAAAAATATATATAATACATTTATTGTAAATTATAGTGTATATATAATATATATATGTCCAATGATATATTTGACAAATATCACTATTTGTCAAATATAAATGTTTTTGTCACATGAGATCTTAATATTAAATATATAATTTGAAAATGATATATACAACTGATAAATGAAAGCCATTATAACAAATAAATATAATATACAAAATAAATGTAAAAGAATATAGCCAAATATAATATGTACAGTACATGAAGCAGAGATGGAGAGGTATATACTCAGAGAGAGAGAGAGAGAGAGAGAGAGAGAGAGAGAGAGAGAGAGAGAGAGAGAGAGAGAGAGAGAGAGAGAGAGAGAGAGAGAGAGAGAGAGAAGAACAAGACCTTCAAAGTGCTCTGCATCAATTAATCAATTAACGAAAGAAAGGGAAGAATTTGCATGTTCCCTGACTCTTGTGTGTGTGTGTGTGTGTGTGTGTGTGTGTGTGTGTGTGTGTGTGTGTGTGTGTGTGTGTGTGTGTGTGTGTGGGGTGTGGAGGGACTGGGAGACTGGGGTTGGGGGTAGGGTAATGGAGCTGGAGATGCAGCCAGGAACTGGGAGTAAAACACTGGCTACTGTGGCAGGGAAGGGGTAGGGGGAGGTTGGGGGGATTTCCAAAGAGAAAGGAGAAGTTGTTTTCTGAATGACATGAATAGAGCAATGGGTGCAGGAGGAGAGGAAGAGAAAGTGAGCGAGTAGGTGCTATGCATGGCTGAAACACTCATACACTGTATGATTGCAAATGCTTCATTGGATTATGATACTGAACTCCAGGGTGTCATGTGCGGATGCAAACAAACCGAACGTACTCAAAAAGAAGTTCACTGAGCTAAAAACAGCAAACTTTCTATAGGGGTCTGTATATTTAATTATAATGATTGGTAATTCTTCACATTAATATTTGTTGTAAAACGAAGCAAGACTGATTGAAGGTGAAATATCCAGTACATTAGATCAACAGAAGTTCAATTATTTATCCAAACTTAAGCTGCGTTCACATTTACAGTTGCTTGCGAATTTTCACGAGCGAAATCCAGTCATTTCAATAGGAATCCATGCTTTCTATCAGAGAAAGTGTAGAGTACCTGAAGACCATACTTCAGTAAAAGTACACATACCTTACAGTGAAAACGACTCCATTACAAGTTCCAAGTAACCAACTTCAATCCCACTTGAGTAAAAGTCTTAAAAGTATCTGATTTTAACAGTAAGCCTACTTAAGTATTTGAATCGTATTGAACTGCTCAAAGATGCACTAGTCCTCGACACCAAGAGACATGCGAAGAAACAGTTCATTTGGAAGAAGAGTAGTCAAATTCTTGCTTTCTGGAGTTTCATGTGAGGGTGAAAAGTTTTCGCTCAAGTTGGTCACGCAAATTTTCTGTGCTGACCACCAGAAATCTGCTTGGCTTGATCTACGACACCGTCTGTTTTTTATGGGCCGGTTTAGCATGTTGAATCGGCATTGGTGAGAGAGAGAACTCGGATTGGCTTTGAGCGAGCGAGTCAGTGCACGAGAATAAAAGAAAAAGTGAAAATGGAGACGAGAGGCGACAACAACACAGTCAGCTTTCGTCACCGCTAACAGTTAGTTCTTTGACAATGGCTTGTTGTATCCCAGGCTTAACTGTAAAGAGCTTTCAGGATGCCCATTACTCCAACCTCCAGATTCCCACACACTAATTTTCGCTGAAATATTGTTAATGTGACAGCACCTTTAGAGTGAAAAATACAATAATTTATCACATTGACAGTTTAAAAAGTCAAAATTACAATAGACCTTATTCGCAAACACCGGAAGTAGCTAACCGCGGCCATATTGTTGACATAACAACTGTCCTGCCCATAGCCGCACGCAGATTTGAGTTGAGGTGAGCAGTAGCCTAATGGCTTCATCTCGTCGGTATCAAGAGAAGATAAGCTTGATTTGTGTGGACCCATATCAAATAGACCCAATAGCCTTAAGTATAGATCCGTCCTTATTGCCAGCCGTAACTTTTAACCGGATATTTATAACGTTAACGTTCATACAGTATCCGCATAACGTTAGCTACACTTCGCAGGGCTCCTTTACGATCGTTGTAACAAAATAACACAGTATCACACAAGCACTAATTCCCTACCTAGTATCAATGAGGCATATAAAGTTATCAATAGTCAAGTCACCTTTATTTATATAACAGTTAGCGCTTTTTACAATACAAATTGTTTCAAAGCAGCTTCACAGAGATAACAGGAACATGTTATAATAGTATTGTAAAATTCAAAATTAAATGTCCCCAATAACGTTACCTGTGGTAAAATGATAGGAGCAGACATTGCTGTAGGGAGTTGGCAGATTAGTCTGTTTATCCTAGCTAGCCACAAGTCTCTCCTGCGCTGGCTCAACTCCTCTGTCTCACTCCCTTCACGTTTTCTGACAGTCGGTATCGCATAAAAATTAACTCCGGGGTTCTTATTGCTGTTGTTAGAACAGCAGTGTATTACACAGCACACCATCCCGCTGTTTTAAAAAAAATACAGCGATAATACCATGGATAATACCGACGCTGCCTCGCTTGTCAATTGACTGACTGACAGTTGCCGTGGTTTCTATGTCAACAAAATGGCCGCCGCGAACATTGATGACGCAGATCGAATAAGGTCTATACATAAAAATGCAATTGAGTGACATGAGCCAACACTTACACTGTAAAAAATATTTTAGCAATTTAGTTATTTCAACTTATTTTTTTGTGTTAGAGATAACTAGATTTTCCAGACAACAAGAAATTTTAAGTTTTTCTTGTCCTCAACTTATCGACATAAGTTAGTTAAACTAAAAAAAAAAACCATGCAAAAAGACAACTCAAAATAATGAGTTAGGTTTTTCACAGTGTAAGTTTCATTGAAAAAAAGCAACATTTTGGACAAAAAGCTGAGAAGATCGTGTTTTTGTCAAAGATTACGTCCGGATCGGATTCAGAACGATGATCAAAACACAGATGGAGTCGATCGAGTACATCAACACATTTAAAGCTTCACAGTCGTTTCCTCTTCCTGGGCGGCATTTCATTCAGCAATGTTAAGCAGTTTTATATGCTGTTTAATGTTTGATGATTGCGTTATTTTACACATGTGTAAGCAATGCTTTTATCACTTATTTCTGCTTCTTCTTTCCCTGTGTTTTGATCCGGAGATTTAGTAGTCTATCGGAAGATGTGTAATAGCGCCCCCTACCGTTTAACAATAAATGACAGAAAATTCAGTCAACGGCCGAGAAAGAGTTAAATAGCAATATAAGATAAAATTGAAGTCGCTTAAATATAGTCGTAATTATGAAGTCGCTAAAATATAGTTGTAATGATAAAATCACAGGAAAGAAAATCACAGGCTTTCTTTTAAGTTTAGACTTTGACTTCACTTTTCATTTTTTACAATAACACCAAATATTGATACAACATTGTATCATCAGGTCCCAGGTGATTCCACACTGCGTATACATTTGCATAGACTTGTTTACAAATTAATTTACATGAACCAAGTGCATTTTCCCTCATTTGTTTACTGTATGTTTGAGTCTGTATCTATGTGTATGTGTGTAGGGCTGCAGAGTGTGTATTGTGTATTGTCATCAGCCGTAGAGCAGGTTGATGCAAATAAGCATGCGAGAGAGGTGAAAATGTGATGGGGAATTTGCATTATGCAGTCATGTCTAATATCTGGCCTGTCAGAAATAGAATGAAAAGAAGAGAAGGAAATATGAGGTGTATTTTATGAAGGTATAAATAGGAAGGCCAAAATGTCTTCCTGGTCTACAAACTTTAATCTATGCTCTTGGCTTGAGTGTGTGTTCGTGTAGCCCTGAGCTCACTGGTTAGACTTGGTTTGCTTAATGAGATGTGTGTGCAGAGAGAATTGAAAACGAGTGTGCTGAACTGGACATTGGTTCAGGAGGAAGGGAGAGAGAGCGTTTGGGAGGGGTTTGGACGTTCTAAGAAGTCATCGCTACTTCTCTGCAGTCACGACCAGCTTCCTGTTCGTGACACTACCGTCACAGACCACAGTGATTCTTGCTGATGCTGTCAGAGACACAATTCGACAATTCCAAGTCCAAGGACATATTACTAACTTACACAGCCAGCAGCAGAAGTGAATTTTACAGACTGGTAGACTGATGTACAATGTTGTTGTTTTCTTTGTGTGGCTGATAAAAGAGAGAGCAAAGCAGAGACACAGAGATGCTTATCTACACTCTCTAACTGTCTCTCTTCCTGTGACATTGACGGCCTGAATAGTGGCATCTACTGTATAGGGAGGCAGATATCAACACACAACCTTACATATACTGTAAACATCAACTTACTTGATCTACCGGTAGGGCGTGCAGAGCGTGAACAGTCACACATGTACACAGGCCTGTGCAGCAGACTTCAAGTTGAACCCATTGCTCTTGGTCAAAGGATCCCGGGGACATTAAAAAAAAATGTGTTAGAGTAGATATAAATTAGCACCTGTAGTAACACTTTAATTTAGCACCTGTAGTAAATATACCTGCAGGTTTTCATCAGAAAAATTTAAGCCACTTTATATATATATATATATTATAAAGAGCGTTGCTTGCTCTGTGCAAAACTCACTGCAAAGGTGCTAGGGTGGTTTCTAGTAGGGCTGGGTAAAAAAAAATATTTTTGTATTATTATTTAGAATTTTGAGAGGAGTTTATAATACTATGCAATATTTATAACATTTTAATAAACACTTTTCCCATTAGAATTAAATAAATAAATACATTAACATATCCTAATCATGATCGTGCGTGTGTGCGTGTGTGTGTGTGTGTGTGTGTGTGTGTGTGTGTGTTTCACATAATACTGCCACAAAAGTCACCAAGTGTCATACCACTTATGAAGGAAAAATTAAAAACGTAAATTTGTTTTTGGTCAGTTCTGACCGAAGAGGCCTAAAGGGTTCAATCCCAAAAGTCGATCTTTCAGTCTGTTTCCGTTGATGAATAAACAACTTTAACACGCCTCCCATCCATTAAATCGCAATAAGCTTGGTGCTTTATTACTTATGAAACAACATCTCAGCTTTCAAATTCGGTCAAATCTATAATATACGAAATTCAAACAATACCGTTTTGGCGCTCTTTATTGTGGCGCAATAAATAAGATATGGCGAATTAACGAAGCGCTCGTGAATGATCATCTCTTCGGCGCTTTATAGCTGCTGCTAGTTATACAATACAACATGAAATAAACATAATTGAAAAGGTATGTTGAAAGATACATTACAACTTACTGAAATCCGTATCATGTCTCATGTAAGTGCTCAATCAGTGTTTCATTCGCGGAATGACATCAATAAAACTGCTTGTAATGTCATATGTTTCATCCTCAGAAAAGCCATTCAATGTCCAATTGTTATTCCGCTAAAAAAATTAACTTAGACAGGAGCATTTTGATAAATATATGCACTATAGTATAATATATATTAATAGGCTATCCTATTCATTGTATTTCTACTTCATGTTCTTCAATTTTGCAATCTTTACCTGATAAGATATCGAATCCATTTGAATCGAATCGCAAGCTTGTGAATTGAACTGAATCGTGAAATTTGTGTCAATGCCCATCCCTTATTTATTCTCTAGGTCTTCTGTGGGTAGAGTGTACTGGCAGGTTGTTAGGGCGTTTCTAAGTGGTTGCTAAGGCATTTCTGGATAGCTGCTAAGTTGTTCTGGGTTGTTACTAGGGTGTTTCTAAGTGGTTGCTAATGTGTTCTGTATAGTTGCTCGGACATTTTTAAGTGGTGTGCTTGATTCAAATGTTTGTCTGGCTGGTTGCAAGACTATTTATAAGTGGTTGCTTGTTTGGTTGCTAGGGCATTTCTGAGTGTTTGCTTAAAGGGCACCTATTATGGCATTTAAAATGTCCCTAATATTGTTTTGGGAGTCCCCAACAACATTTTTACATGCATGCAATGACAAAAAAACACTTTTGTTATCTTATAATATGCATTTATTTTTACCTGATTTGCTCACCGATTCCCAAATGATTCGTTCAATGACTCATTTTTCCAAACCCCTCCTTTGCGTGACGCTAATCGACGGTGATTGGTCAGATGACCCAGTCAGTTGTGTTTGTAAAGCAATCGGCATTAAAATGACGATTAAAATGAACACAGCACAAGGTTCGGGCTATACTTGCCAGTGATTCTTCACATGCTCGTCCCTCTGGGCAGTGAAAAAAGGTCGCTTTTGATTCGCACTTCAGAACAGCGTCTTGTTGTCGACATGATGTTTTCAAGTTTCCCTGGTGTCTGCGTGGCGCGCGCAATTAGTGGGCGCGGCCAATTTGATCATTTTTCTTGACGTCACAAGGAAAAGGAAAATGACTCATTGGAAAAACGATTCATTAAATTGACTCAGAGTCGACTCATACTTTTGAGAGACGATAACTTTTTTTACGGTGAACTTTCATAAAACTTTGCAGGATGGTTTTGTTCACTTAGATCTATGTTACACACTACATGAAAGGTAGCCTAATTTTCCATGATAGGTACCCTTTAAGTGTTCAATGTAGTTGCTAGGGCGTTTCTAAGTATGTATTGGGGTTTTCTGGCTGGTTGCTAGGTTATTTATATGTGGTTTCTAGGTGTTCTGCATAGATTTAAAGTTTATATTCTTTTATACAAGGTCATGGTGTGGCGTACCAATCTTCTATTGGTCACAGGTGTTCACGTGATATAAATTCGAACTTTGGGGCGCAGCAAAATGTGAAACTTCTTTGATTGAACTAGGCCTAGTGTTTCCTACCTCACATTTGCATGCATAAGAATGGAAGTCAATGGAACAAAATGTGTAGAATTATCCCTTTCAGTAGTTGTTGGGGAGTTTTGACTGGTTCCTAGGGCTTTTTTAAGTGATTGCTAAGGAGTTTTGGATGGTTGCTAGGGAGTTTCTAAGTGGTTGCTTATGTTTGCTTATTGGCCCAGTCAAAAGAACACATGCCTCGAGTCTCTATGATTTTCTCACCCTTTAATATAACTCAGTTCTCTTCTGCAATGTTTGTTTATGACATTTTGTATGAGGTACGCCATGCGAAACTATCAGACCTATGAGAAAAGAAACAGGATATTAGAATAAACTAACAATTTAAAGTGATAGTTCACACAAAAATGAAAATGATCCCATAATGTATTCACTCCTTAAGCCATTCTAGGTGTACTTTCTTCTTTCAGCCAAACACATTCTGAGTGATATATAAAAAAAAATATCCTGGCTCTTCCAAGCTTTATAATGGGAGTGAATGGTACCATTTTTTTAAGCCCAAAAAAGTGCATCCATCCTTCATATAATCCATGCGGCTACAGGGGGTTAATAAATGCCTTCTGAAATGAAGCAACATGTTTTTGTAAGAAAAATATCCATATGTATTACTTTATAATAATCACTAGCTTCTATACCTAATGGCCGTACTCGAGTCTAGTTCCAGTGGAGCCATTCACTCCCATTATAAACCTGGAAAAGCCAGGATATTTTTTTATATAACTCTGATTGTGTTTCGCTGAAATAAGAAAGTCATATAGCCTACACCTAGGACGGCTTGAGGGTAAGAAAAGTATGGGATGATTAACATTTTTGTGTGAACTATCCCTTTAAGCCCAAGGCATACTTCAGCTATTAACATTCCACGATGGTCCGCGCACTGTCCGTGTGACGTAATTTTCATCATCAGTAGGGTGATATCGGATCATGGCCCAATTTTTGTGACTGTGCAGACTTGTCTGGGTACAACAGCACTGGTACGAATGATTCGAGGGCTTGGAAACAAAGTCCACTAGATGTGCACAGGCGCCGGACGTGTTTTCCGTGCTCATGGCTTAAGAGTATACTTTGAAAGGCTCACGAGAATGCAGAAAATGAAGTATGCCAGGGCCTTTGTGGCTGTACAGTATCTTTAGGTGTATGTGCTAATACTTAAGAGGTAGTCGAAGCAAAATAGAACACTTACCACAACTTTTCTCACGACCAGATCATGACACACAGCCAGGGATTATCAAAAAGCCCCATCAACACTGCTGTGGTTTTCAATGCAGCATTAGGGAACCACAAATTAAGTGTTCGACATCAACAACATTTCATAATATTAAACAAAAGATCTAAATGCTGCTTAGGCTGGTAGAGACAAGTAATACTGTGAAACTTCTGTGGTTTGATGGGCGGCTAAAACTATGTCTGTTCTGTAAACTATTGCTACACTATGTTTAGTTTGTTTGTGTTTGGGAATTTTGAATAAATGCTTGTGTCCATGTCCCATTTGTACTGTTGATCAGCATTGGTTGTTTGAATATACCTTTTTTCTTATTCATGTGTTTACAGCAGCAGGAAATCCTGTACTGTGATAAAGAGCAGAAGACCAGTTCAGAGGAGGATGACTTGCCCGAGTCCTCAGGAGATCAGCCGGGTTCTTCAGAGTCCACCGGCTCACTCTTTCCGCTCTGCCAGCCTGGACGAACTGATCATCCGCTGCCTCCACTGCTTCGGTCAGGGTTCGCCTCACCTGTATCTGTGTGTCAATGTCAGCCTCACCCAACATGACAGCCATTTGCATTCAACACGTTGCTTGTCCTGATGTTTTCATGACCAAATGATGACTTCCGAGTAGTTAAAGGGGCTATGTGTAGGTTTTTACTTAAAAAAATCTTTAAAGATAGAGTTTTTATTTGTACATTTATGAGCCAACCATAACGTAATAGAAAGAATGACACCTTGACTGTCCACCGGTTGCCTCTATCAGCCTGTAGCTCAATTGTGTGTGGAGTCGGGTCCGAATTGGCGCGAAAATTCATAAAATGTGATGTCATGCGCGTTCTCGTCTACTTGAGCTTACATCCGTACGGCAGCCATTAGTAAGCAGCGGCAATCGCTAGCAGTAGTGTTTCAAATGGACTCTGCGGATGGAAAGAAGCGACCAGCCTCCAGCACAATCCAGACACCCATGGAAACTCCTCGTAAGTTTTAAAAAAAAAAGCCTTATCTAGTGTGCGAGTGTGCGCACCGAGAACGAGCATGAGACTGGCTGCAGTTTCTCTAACGGCCACTGGTGTCAGTAACAGTTAGAAATTTCAGAACTTAAGCAATGCTCCTTTAAAGTAGTTACATCTAGAGCAGTACTTCTCCAAGTCCGGACTCCGGTCCGTATCCGGACCCGGAGGGAATTCAATCCGGACCCGCCTCCATTTCGTATTTCAAGAGCACTAATTGTGTGTAAGGGATTAAAAGTGTGGATTTCCTACTTTGATAAACGCATGTTAAAATCATTTGTTTATTTTTTGAGATGGTCCGAAATTAAAACGAAGGCGAGATATTTAATGTTTTCCTCCGTGATTTAGTTGCCATGACATCCAGTAAGCGTATGACTTTTGACGTAATCAGGCGCAACCATAGACTGTAAAAAGGGGCGCAACACGAGTACGCGACACTTCACCGCAGTAAGCGTTTGAATGGGTGTGGAGGATGTCATTGTCCAGGAAAAGAAAAGTTGATGAAGAAAATAGAGTTTTCAAAGATGATTGGACAGAGAGGTATGCGTTCACAGATATCCCAAGTCTCCCGGAAGTTCCAGGAGTCTCCCGCATATTGATAGCGGCTCCCTGATGCCCGCAAATTAGTTCAAATCTCCCGCAATCTAGAGCTCGCGAGCTCCAAACCGGCAGAGAGGGAGAGAGCGACCTTACGTGTGTGCGCAAATGTGCCTCATAGGTTGCCAACCGTTCCGTATAATACGTATTTGTTTAAGTTAAAAATAAAACGTATTATGAACTAAACAAATACATGGTTCATTTTTGGCAAAATGATCATGATAGCCTTTATATATCTGAGTGGTTAAGTCTTGTATATAGATTGAGCCTACTTTGCTATACAAATTTTTGTGCAACTTATAAAAATATAAAAAAATATATAATGCAACTTTGCCTAATAAGTTGCATTTATAATGTGCTATAAAACGTATGAATTTCAGGGGTTATTTTTCAAAATTTTCTTCCGTGGGGGCATGTCACTAGACCCCTTTCGGACCTTTCGGACCTTTGACATTGACGAAAATTCTGATTTGGACCTTTGAATATAGACTTTGAGAACCCCTGATCTAGAGTTTCACATTAACACCTGGGTTGAAATTTATATATAATATATACATACATTTTTTCAATTGTTCTCTTTTAAAAAGGCATCTGAAATAATAAACTAAGTGAAATGTACTGTTGTCAAAAATATCGATTTTTCAATGCATATCGATACTGAAATACCTGAAACGCTTCCAATGCTCATTTACCGCGGAATACACGATTCCAGCTGCGCTTTCTTGCTCTCTCATCTCTCCGATTTTGTGCTCACACCCAAGTGTGCACTCATAAAGCCACCTCTCAGGTTTAATTACGCTTAAACAGTCAAATACACACAAAATAATGTCGTTTTCACGTAAACACAGTCAGTTTTCCCCATGGTATCTGTTGTGATTCCTGTCTTGTGTTTCCCTTGTCTTGTGTGGACTTTTGTTATTTCCTGTTCTGTGCCGTGTTTTGTAGTCCTTTGACGTTTTTTTTTCTGTGACGATGAGGCAGGAATGAAGCGGAGAGAATCCAAATGCAAACACTAATTGAATTAAACAACCAGGTAATCCAGGGCGTACAACAGAACATTAACTAAGAACAAGGAACTCAGGACAGGAACAAGAAACCGCTACAAGCAACAACGACCTACAAACAACAACTGAAGCACAGAAGTTTAAATACCCCGGCAAACAAGCTAAACAAGATAACAAGGGGCGGGGCTAATTAGAAACACCTGGAGAGACTAATAAACAAACAAAAAACGTCAAAAGACTACAAAACACGGCACAGAACAGGAAATAACAAAAGTCCACACAAAACAAGGGAAACACAAGACAGGAATCACAACAGTATCTATGTCAAAATTGTGGCCAGTAAAAATGCTGAGTGGCTAGTAACCGTGACTAGCCACAATGGCTGGTGAGAAAAAAAGTTAATTTCAAGTCACTTGTCAGAACAGAAAGTCATATATCTCCCACTTTTCTGGGGTTTTCAGCCCTGTCTCTGGCCTCATGTGCCCATCATTCCCAGTATCCGTGTGCCAGCCAGATTATGTAAGTCTGCCGAGTAGTTTGAGGGACAGAGGGACAGCTACTCTTGTCAAAGAGAGAGAAAGAGAAACAGAGGGAAATCTTTTGGTTTACTAGCATTCAAGGCCTGGGAATGTGTTTGTCCCTCTATGCTAATGAGACAAAGCCTGATTGTGCGCCTCAGTTTCGCTCTCTTGCTCTCTCTATCTTTAGATGTCTCTCCCCCTCTCCCTCAGTTGTTTTTTTTTTCATCACCCCCCTTTTTATAATACACTTTGCATTTTTTCAAGTATTAAACTAGGGATCCACTATATATTTGTACCATATCTGTTATTGGTCAATATTTGAGATTTTTAAATTCATCAGTATTGGTTGATACTAAATATTTCATGTTTATTTCCCACTTTTTTTTACCTTTAGATGACATTTTCCATGATCTAATTCTCACTTTAAAGTTGATAATTAAAAATAATTATCATTTAATAACACTTTAAAGACATTTAAAAACATACAAAATCAGTCTACAGGCTTTCACAGACAAACTAGGAAGACAGATAAGGTGTCTATTTACACATTGGCAATTAAAAAGCGATCAATATGTGAAAATTCTTCCATATAGCCCCTTTAATATCGCCCATTTATTGGTCATCGGTCAAAAACATTAAAATAATACTAAACGCGTCCTGAACCATTTCTGCTAAGGATGAATGATTCCTGAAATCACGACTTTTATAAGATGTGCGATTTTCAGATTGCAGATAATGCAATAAATGGGGAGAATCATATTGAAGGATTGTATAGACATAGACTTGGAGGTGGACTCAATGCCCTGCAAACCATCTTGTATCTAATTCTCAACATTTTGTTTTGTAGACTCGGAAGGGAAACTGAACAGAGGGACGCAGCTTGTCCACATGACCCTGATGATGCATAACTGGGTTGTACCATCACACATCTTCGCCCATAAGCTGCTTTCTCTATATCCTCCTTCAAGCACCACTGCCATTATTTGACCTCGTCCATCATTCATAGAATAGTGTTGGGTTCAGTCACAGCCTCACATTGCTGTTAATCCCACTGACAAAGAAACAAGAGCTGCCCGTTTAGCCTGTTTATTGAGGGCGGATTATTTTCACTGAGTGTAAGTGTTTGTTTCTCGGTTTTCTGTTCTTCCTCCTTGACTTGTTATAACATATAAGGATTGTCCAGCAGAGAAAAGGGGACAGAGGCGTCCACAAATCTGCCACTTCATCAGGTTGGTGGATCCACAACATTCACGCGTGCACCTAAAAATCTCTTAATGAACAAAAGGATTGATTGGATTTGTCTGTCTGTCTCAGGCAGTGGATGAATCAGTTTCGACTGATGTTTGAGGGGAACCCTCTGTTAGAAGAAGCAATGGGAGATCTCTGGGCTCTGGTCAGGGTTGAAGGAACCGATTCACACTATCAGCTCTTCAATACACCTTACATGTGAGTGTTTTTATATTCCAGATTCAAGTAGCTTTATTGGCATGCCAGAAAATCTTTTGCTCATTGACAGAGCGTTAGTAAAAGTGAAAATGTATGTTTCTCGTTATTTAAAAAAACTTTTGATAGTTTTGATTTGTTTAGACACTACATAATTCAATTTGTGTAGTAGTAACAGTAACAGTATTTTGTTTCAGTATAAGTCTTTGTTTCTGACTACATTCTTGTCTTCACCAGTCTGATTTGTGACGATCTATTTGGTTTCTGTCTGTCCATCACTATGTCTGAAACCAGTAATCCTCCAGTGAATGTTTCCCAGACTCCCTCTCCCTCTGTGAAGAAAAGGAAGGTTTCGCTGCTGTTTGACCACATGGAACCAGATGAGATGGCCGAACACCTCAGCTACTTGGAGTTCAAAAACTTCTGCAACGTCTCAGTAAGTCACCCTGAAGACTGACAGTATCTAGTGCAAGCTAGTTTAGAATTTATGTGACAGTCTAACCTCAGTATAATGCTGAAGTGACAGCACAGACTTATACGTACAGACGCTGACTAATAAAGCTTCCATAATCACACCCATCGCACTCATACCAGGACATGTTAGATCATATCAGAAGATCGTTATGTCTTGTCGATCACATTCGTGAGTGCCCGTCACACCTGGATTCAGCTGTGACTGTTGTTGTGTGTCACGCTAGTTCCTGGACTACCGCAGTTACGTGGTTCATGGCTCTGTGAGGGATAATCCGGCACTCGAGCGCTCTGTCATGCTCTGCAACGGAGTCTCCCAGTGGGTCCAGCTCATGATCCTCAACAGACACACCCCACAGCAGCGAGCAGAGGTCTTCACCAAGTTCATTCATGTAGCACAGGTAATTACACACACACACACACACACACACACACACACACACACACACACACACACACACACACACACACACACACACACACACACACACACACACACACACACACACACACACACACACACACACACACACACACACACACACACACACACACACACACACACACACACACACACACACACACACACACAGAGATTCAGTCGAACACAACTGTAGGCTTCCAGAAAAACAAGTAACATTCCTTTTCTCCTGAGATATTGAAATTTAGCAATGAAATATAAACACTTCAAGACACCTACAATAGGATCAGAGGTGTTTAAATGATGGTATATGATTATTTAAATTATTTTTTTTTTTAAAGCGGGTGCACTAGCCAAATTCTCAATAAAGATCTACACTACCCATAATCCTGGAGAGGAAGCGATATGATGTGGCAATAAAGATCTGATTACTTTGATATATATTTAAACTATTAAAATTAATTATTAACTATATATGTGTGTGTGCTGTCCAATTGATTAATCGCATCTAACATAAGAGTTTGTGTTTGTATAATACATTGTGATTTATATATAAAATATATGCATGTGTATATATACATACATACACACACACACACACACACACACACACACACACACACACACACACACACACACACACACACACACACACACACACACACACACACACACACACACACACACACACACACACACACACACACACACGTCTGGTTCGCCATGTTTGTGGGGACTCTCCATAGGCGTAATGGTTTTTATACTGTACAAACTATATATTTTGTTCCCTTACACTGCCCCTGTCCCTAAACCTACCCATCACAGGAGACATTCTCCATTTTTACATTTTTAAAAAAACATTGTTTTTTATGTTTTTTAAGCTATTTGAAATATGAAGACTCATGCAATGTCCTCATATATCACGTGGAAGTTGTAATACCAGTGTAATATGCATGTCATTATACACATTTGTGTCCTCATTTATCACAAAACAAGAGCACACATACACACACACACACAGAAACACACACACACACACACACACACACACACACACACACACACACACACACACACACACACACACACACACACACACACACACACACACACACACACACACATACACACACACACCACACACACACACACACACACACACACACACACACATTTATATATATATATACACATATACACACATACATATAATATTTTATATATATATATATATATATATATATATAAACACAAATTTTATGTTAGATGCTATTTATCTATTTAACAGCACTAATATAGATACAGTATACAGTGACATTTTGTAATAAATATCTGAAGTCTATGCTTACAAATTACAATTAATTACCTATAATTAATAGTTTAAATAATCAGCATATCAGTCAAATCAGTATATAATCAATAATTGCTGTTTTGATAACATCCAAGCCAGTGCTTCATGGAATTTGTAGTTCATTCATACATACGCAATCTTTTACTTCTTTTATATATTTTTTCTGCTTCTAATCAAAGTTTGAACCGTTGTGATTCTTTTGGCTTTAAACTTTTTAATGAAGAATGTTTTTAAAAAATACTCTTGAATTGGATAAACACACCTGGAAACCAATTTTGTGAGCACTGAGCAGTCACTGTTGTGTTTTGTTGTGGATCTGAAAATGAAAGAATTGTACATGTTGAAATATGTATGTTTCAGCAGTCTGGAACAGTACGTCTGTAACTTTCCATCAAGACACGTAGTAGAGAGCATGACAAAACATGTGGTTTATCCCCGTCCCTGCGGCAATTCGGTTTTTTAGGTTGCCTGTGATATCTGTCCGTCAGATGTCTGACTCATTGTAAAACATTTTACAACATGACACTGAAGACATGACATTTTTTATTACAAAATTTTAAACTAAATTCATCATATCGGTCAGTTGATGAGTGACACGTATCAGGGTTAAGCCAATAAGACAGCTCACTTTGAGGATGCCTGAGCATTTGATGTATTGGTTCAGAGGAAACGATTACATAATATGTGCTTTGTGTGCTGGCCTGTATTTAACCACACAAACATAAAAGTGCGTACAAGACAACCCAAAGAAAACACCTAGAAAACATCCAAATGCGTCAAATGATGTGTAAGTGAGTGAAGTGTGCCACTCAAGAGTAATGTTCCTGTATTGGGAAATGATTTGGGAGAACTGTTGCATAACTGTCGCTTTCAAGCGCTTTTTTACAGGAAAGAGGATGTAAGCAGCGCGGTGTTGCCATGCATCGAAAGAATGTAATGCTACGGTTGACTGTATTTTTCTGATCTCTACCCCTGTTTGAGCAGAAGCTGAGAGCTCTTCAGAACTTCAATACTCTGATGGCGGTGATAGGAGGCTTGTGTCATAGCTCCATCTCTCGTCTGAAAGATACAGCCAGCCTGCTGTCCTCTGATGTCACAAAGGTCAGTCTGTCTGACCCCTAGGTTTGCTAGCCACATCCTCTTTGCTCACACGCAACTATTTTTACAAGGGCTTAACAAATTGCCTGATCTAAAAGGATTAGTTCACTTTTAAAAAAACTTTTGCTGATAATTTACTCACCCCCATGTCATCCAAGATGTCCATGTCTTTCTTTCTTCAGTCGAAAAGAAATTAAGGATTTTGATGAAAACATTCCAGGATTTTTCTACATATAATGGACTTCAATGGGACCCAAACGGTTCAAGGTCCAAATGACAGTTTCAGTGCAGCTTCAAAGGGCTTTAAACGATACCAGACGATGAATAAGGGTCTTATCTAGCGAAACAATCGGTCATTTAAAAAATAAATAAAAAAGTTTAAGTTTTATAAGCACAAATACTCGCCTTGCTCTGTTCTGTGATGCACATTCATGTGACGTCACGTAATACGCAATTACGTTGAAAAGGTCACGAACAAACGTCACGAACGCTCATCACAGAACAGAGCAAGGCGAGCATTTGTATCTGATGTATCGACTGAAGAAAAAAAGACATGGATATCTTGGATGACATGGGGGTGAGTATTATCAGCAAAAGTCTTTTTAAAAGTGAACAAATCCTTTAATACAATACAATACAATATTTATTTATATGGCACATTTAAAAACAACCGAGGCTGACCAAAGTGCCGTACAGGACGGAATAAAACAAAATAATAATAAAAACTACCAATAAAGGAAAACACAACAATAGATAAACAATAATTACCAAAATTAAGCAGTATTAAAGGCCAAAGAAAATAAATATGTCTTTAAAGTAACACTATGTAGTTTTTCAACCTTCATAATATATTTCCAAGACCCTTGTGATGGTACATCGACTTAAAATAAGTTAAATGACTCGTCTACCATCGCCTGACGGGGTCTGTATCGCTTTTACTGGCACTATGTAACTTCGGGTTTCGGGTAGGAACCCGACCACAAAAAGAGCTACAGAATTCGACTGCTTTACGTCAAGCGCTACAATAGTCATTATTTCGTTTTTCTTCGTTTCTGATGTCGCAATACATCATCCTTTCATGAAATCATGTAACATACTCTACCTTGTCTGTGGACATCGTTCACTCTAAAGCCGGTGCTGGGTAAACAGCGAGCGTGCGTGCGACGGTAGGCTAAATTATTTACGACAGCGGCAATGGACAATTTCGTTTCCAACCAGTAGGGCGACCGAAGAGGAAAAGTTACTTGGTGTTACTTTAAGTCATTAATCTATGTATTGATTTTATTTATTTGTTTGAAACAGCTGCATCTTTAGCGCAGACAATCTCTACAACACAGTGACCATAAGGCAATAATTTTCACTGGTTTCTGTGTTTAATATTAGTTCATGTCATGATTCTGCCTTAGTATCATTGATTTTCCCTAGTCGTGAGGCAGGATCATGACAGAATCATGTTTTGTGTACAAGCACATGGCTTGTTTGGGCCATGTGCTTGTGTTGTCTCGTCTTGTAACCCCGCCCCCTTGTTATCCTCGTCTCGTCATTAGTGTCTAGTCAGTCTCACCTGTTCTTATCATTAGTGTTCCCTTTATAATCCCTGTGTGTTTGCTGTCCTGTGTCGGTTCATTGTTTGCTGTTTGCTGCTCGAAACAGTTTGAATCTGTTGAAAACTGTTTATTCTTGACCTCGTCTTACGTCGTGTTAGTCATTGTTATACCTCCTGTGAGTACCTTGTGAGAATCTTGTCTAGTGTTATTTTTGATCCTGTTTCTGTTGTTCGTTTATAGTCTAGTTTGTCTAGTGTTAGTCTAGTTAGTCACTCCTGTTCCTGTCCTGTTTTGCCCCCTTGTGGGTTTTGTTTTCCCTGTTTTTGTCAATAAATTAACGTTCAGTGTCAATTACCGTCTGCGCCTGGGTTCTCCTTCCACCGTCATAACAGAATGAACTGACCTACAAAGAACCCAGCAGACAGTATTTCCTCCCGTATTAATCAACGATCTATGCTCCGGGAACAATGGTGGTTACCGTCTGTCTCCTACCCGAAGAGTGGTGGGATTTCCTTTCCCCCTCCTCTGTCTGAACGGGAGGAACTGTTTCTTCGCCCATACCGGGAGTTGGTGGAGCGTCACTATCAGGAGGAGCTGCAGGCTTCTACGGGATTGCCTCCTGCCACACTACCTGTGATCCCGGAGGGTCATGTCCTGGCTGTGGTTACCCTGGGGGATCAAGCTGGCTCCACTTCCAACCCCGTGACATCAGCCGTACCCGAGAGTCTCCTCGGCAAGCGAGGGAGACGGACCTCATGGGAGTCTGCGTCTGAGTCCTCTGCGACGGAGATGGCCCTGCCTGAGACTGTTCTCCATGCCCCTGTCACAGCTCCTGTTGAGCTTCCCAACTAGTCACAAGTCCAACAATGGCATCTGCTCCGCGACCTAGGAGAAAGTAGAGGAGGAAGGGAGCCCCCCGTCCTCAACTCTGCCGGCCCAGAGCCCCCTCCAGCGAGCGCTGTCGTCCCATGAGCCCGCTCCAGCGAGCGCTGCGTCCATGAGCCCGCTCCAGCGAGCGCTGCCGTCCATGAGCCCGCTCCAGCGAGCGCTGCCGTCCATGAGCCCGCTCCAGCGAGCGCTGCCGTCCATGAGCCCGCTCCAGCGAGCGCTGCCGTCCATGAGCCCGCTCCAGCGAGCGCTGCCGTCCATGAGCCCGCTCCAGCGAGCGCTGCCGTCCATGAGCCCGCTCCAGCGAGCGCTGCCGTCCATGAGCCCGCTCCAGCGAGCGCTGCCGTCCATGAGCCCGCTCCAGCGAGCGCTGCCGTCCATGAGCCCGCTCCAGCGAGCGCTGCCGTCCATGAGCCCGCTCCAGCGAGCGCTGCCGTCCATGAGCCCGCTCCAGCGAGCGCTGCCGTCCATGAGCCCGCTCCAGCGAGCGCTGCCGTCCATGAGCCCGCTCCAGCGAGCGCTGCCGTCCATGAGCCCGCTCCAGCGAGCGCTGCCGTCCATGAGCCCGCTCCAGCGAGCGCTGCCGTCCATGAGCCCGCTCCAGCGAGCGCTGCCGTCCATGAGCCCGCTCCAGCGAGCGCTGCCGTCCATGAGCCCGCTCCAGCGAGCGCTGCCGTCCATGAGCCCGCTCCAGCGAGCGCTGCCGTCCATGAGCCCGCTCCCAGGCGAGCGCTGCCGCCGTCCATGAGCCCGCTCCAGCGAGCGCTGTCGTCCATGAGCCCGCTCCAGCGAGCGCTGTCGTCCATGAGCCCGCTCCAGCGAGCGCTGTCGTCCATGAGCCCGCTCCAGCGAGCGCTGTCGTCCATGAGCCCGCTCCAGCGAGCGCTGTCGTCCATGAGCCCGCTCCAGCGAGCGCTGTCGTCCATGAGCCCGCTCCAGCGAGCGCTGTCGTCCATGAGCCCGCTCCAGCGAGCGCTGTCGTCCATGAGCCCGCTCCAGCGAGCGCTGTCGTCCATGAGCCCGCTCCAGCGAGCGCTGTCGTCCATGAGCCCGCTCCAGCGAGCGCTGTCGTCCATGAGCCCGCTCCAGCGAGCGCTGTCGTCCATGAGCCCGCTCCAGCGAGCGCTGTCGTCCATGAGCCCGCTCCAGCGAGCGCTGATTCCAAGTCAGCTGCTGTGAGAGCTGCGGCCGATCAAGCTGCTGAAGCAGTCCTGCGATCGGTATCAGCTCGTCAAAGGATGCCTGTTGTAATTGCCGCTGAGGCTTTATCGAACTATTTGTCTAGTCTTGTCAAGATCCTCGATGTCCCCGTCATGTCTTGTCCCGAGCCCTCTGTCTCTGTGAGCTCTATTCCCAAGCCTACCCTTGTGAGCGCCGCACTTGATCCTGTCCCTGTGAGCGTCACACCCGACCTTGTTCCCGTGAGTGCTGCACCCGATCCCGTCCCTGTGTGTCCTGCCCCTTCGCCTGCCATGTCCCCTGTCAGGAGTCCAGTTTCCCCATCCTCTGTGTCGTGTGAGTCTGTTGCTGCTGCCACTAAAGCTGTGTCCCAGTCTGTTTTCCCAGTAACCCCTGTCTCCACCAATTCCCGGACTGTTTCCCCGTTTGTCCCTGTCGCCACCAGCCCCCGGATTGTTTCCCCGTTTGTCCCTGTCACCACTGTCCCCGGACTTCCGTCCGTTTCCCCCGTCTCCCCTGTCATGGCTCAACCCCGGACAGTTTTTCCCTTGTCCCACTCCACTCCACCCAAGCCCGCTCGGTCCTCTTGTCCAAAGCCCACTCCCCGTGGTCCCAGGACTCCTGTCCCGCCCACCCACCCTGGACAGTCGCCCAAGGACTCTGTTATTCCTCCACCTCCTCTGCCATGTTTGTTGTTTTTATTGTTTCACCCTAACCCTGTAATTGTCTTTTCTTGTCTGCCTTTGTTAGTTTTTGTCATGTATTGTTGGTTCGTGTCTTTGTCACAATCTGTCTTGTCCCGTGTTTAATGTCCCCTTGAGGAGCGTCTGGTAGCCGCTCCTTAAGGTGGGGGTTCTGTCATGATTCTGCCTTTGTATCATTGATTTTCCCTAGTCGTGAGGCAGGATCATGACAGAATCATGTTTTGTGTACAAGCACATGGCTTGTTTGGGCCATGTGCTTGTGTTGTCTCATCTTGTAACCCCGCCCCCTTGTTATCCTCGTCTCGTCATTAGTGTCTAGTCAGTCTCACCTGTTCTTGTCATTAGTGTTCCCCTTATAATCCCTGTGTGTTTGCTGTCCTGTGTCGGTTCATTGTTTGCCGTTTGCTGCTCGAAACTGTTTGAATCTGTTGGAAACTGTTTATTCTTGACTTCGTCTTACGTCGTGTTAGTCATTGTTATACCTCCTGTGAGTACCTTGTGAGAATCTTGTCTAGTGTTATTTTTGATCCTGTTTCTGTTGTTAGTTTATAGTCTAGTTTGTCTAGTGTTAGTCTAGTTAGTCACTCCTGTTCCTGTCCTGTTTTGCCCCCTCGTGGGTTTTGTTTTCCCTGTTTTTGTCAAATTAACGTTCAGTGTCAATTACCGTCTGCGCCTGGGTTCTCCTTCCACCGTCATAACAGTTCAGTTGTATGCAACTCTAGTGGAGCCAAATCCACTGAAATCTAGGTTTCCCTCCAAATTCAGTGCAAAAATGATTGCAGATTCTTTGTGGGCCTATCTTACTGAAGGATTGGGGCTCCTTGCGTAAATGTTTCAGTTGTTGTCCTATTTTGGAAGGACAATTGAATAACAATCTTGGTGTTTTGCCCTTGTGTAAGGTACAGGACAGCGCGGTTGCTTTAGGTTGAACTGTTTCTGCGAGCAGGGTACTATAGATCTCTGAATACCTTTATTCAGCAAGGATGCATTTAATTAATCAAAAGTGACAGTAAATACATTTATAATATTACAAAATAATTCTATTTCAAATAAATACTGTTCTTTTGAACTTTCTGTTCATCAAACATTCCTGAAGCATGGTTTAAATTAAATACGATTTTTAAAATATAGCAAAAATGTAATAATATTTCACAATATTACTGTTTTTACTACATTTCTGATTGATGCAGCATAAGATAACATTAAAAACCTTTTGAAATCCAAACTTTTAAAAGGTAGTGTACATTATGCTTATATTTATATTAATTTATAGCCTACAACTTGAAATGTTAAATGTATTAGTTTAAATGTTGAAATTAACAGATTAATAAAGTATGTAATTACAAAGGTGCAGTAAGCGATTTCTGGAACACGGTTGAAATTGGATTGGACTGAGCAGCACAACACACTTATACCCAATCAGCAGTGAGGGGCGTGTCCACTCATGATGTGAGAAGAGTAGCCATCAGCAGTGAGGGGCGTGTCCACTCATGATGTGGGAGAGAGTTAGCCATTCAGCAGTGAGGGGCGTGTCCACTCATGATGTGGGAGGAGAGAGTTAGCCATTCAGCAGTGAGGGGCGTGTCCACTCATGATGGGGTAAGAGAGAGTTAGCCATTCAGCAGTGAGAGGCGTGTCCACTCATGATGGGGGAGGAGAGAGCTAGCCAATCAGCAGTGAGAGGCGTGTCCACTCATGATGGGGGAGGAGAGAGCTAGCCAATCAGCAGTGAGGGGCGTGTCCACACATGATGGGGAAGGAGATAGTTAGCCATTCAGGAGTGAGAGGCGTGTCCACTCATGATGGGGGAGGAGAGAGCTAGCCAATCTGCAGTGAGAGGCGTGTCCACTCATGATGGGGGAGGAGAGAGCTAGCCAATCAGCAGCTAGGGGCGTGTCCACTCATGATAGGGGAGGAGCGAGTTAGCCAATCAGCAGTGAGGGGCTGCCCACTCATGATGGGGAGGAGAGAGTTAGCCATTCAGCAGTGAGGGGCGTGTCCACTCACGATGGGGGAGGAGACAGTGAGTGAGCAAGAGGAGTTTTGAAGAAACACTGTAGAAAGAGAGATGGCCGAGAGACATTACAAATACAAAAGAGAAAATCTCAGAGGACTATCACAGGAAAAAGAAGGATTATGATCAGGCAAGAGCTTTAGGACCCGCGTTAATATTAGAAAAGCTTTCCAGCGCTGGAGAGACCTAAGCAAGAAGGCCTGAGGTTGAGTTGTTTCTGCTCCATAAATGAGTAACATTGGTTTTGCCACGTTTCACAGAACCAAGATATGTTATTGTAATGTTAGGTATAGTCAAACAATACAAAGCTGGTGTGCACATCCCAAACACCCAAATTGGGCTCAGGTGCAATGTTAGGTATAGTAACAGGACAGTTTTGAGTGTCTTTGTTTGTCTGGAGCTGCTGGAAACTAACCAACTCTTGCTTGTATATACTCTTGTGTACTCTGTTTATTTTTTGTTCTTCCTTGTCGTTCATTCGTCATCTTCACTTTATTTTTTCAAGCATTATTTGGCTTGGCAGCTATGATAAAGAGTCATCCACTCTTTTATTGTGTGTTCATGCATTATGGGGACAGAGCAATGAAGGTAGGGGTGTGTTTGTTTGGGTTGATTTAAAATATCAACAGTGTTTCTCAGAAATCACTTGCACCTTTAACTGATATTAAAAAAGCAATCTTTATTGATATCAATAAAAAAAAAACTAAATGAGATATAACTTCTCAGAAAGGCTCAATACCTGTTATTTCCCCTTTTCCCCCCAGACTCTCAGTGAACTCACAGAGCTGCTGTCATCCTACAGCAACTATTCAAACTACAGGCGGGTGTACAGCGAATGCACTGGATTCAAGGTGCCCATCTTGGGTGTTCATCTCAAAGATCTGATCTCCCTCAACGAGGCGTTGCCAGACTACCTTGAGGACGATAAGATCAACTTGGGGAAACTGCAGCATTTATACAGCAACATTAGTGACTTGTTGGCCATCCATGACTGCACCCCACCGTTTGAGGCCAACAAAGACCTGCTGCACCTGCTAACGGTGAGACAGAGCGAAAATGGTGGTTTGAAAGTGATTTATTAACAACAAATCCATTTATACTGGAAAGCCTCTCTTCTCGGAAGTGTTTGTTGTGCCTCACGCATGCTGTGGGTTGTAAATACCTGACCTGGCCCCACCAGTACATGGAATAATTGTGTCTATTTAGAAGCATGTAAACATATCTTTATTTGATTTCCATAGAGATCCTACATCTATTTATAAGCCTAAATGAGTATTTTTAACATCTCGCCGGGCAGCCCTCATCTTTGTGGTTATGCTTGGCTGTTTGTGTGTGATACTGAGAGATGTGGATTGCAAACAGTAGGCGTCCTCTCATGTGTAACGGTTCTGCCCCACCTTGCCCACAGCTCTCGCTAGACATGTGTTACACGGAGGATGAGATATATGAGCTCTCCTACGCAAAGGAACCCAAGAACCCCAAAATTCAGGTGAGGCCCTCAAAATAAACATTGCCTTGCTATCTGGCTATAGCTCATGCTTAGGATTCAGGATTCAATCAAACGATTGAAAGAAACGATTCTCATTCTTATATATTCATTTATATATTTCTTAAATATTAATTTATTTAAATCTATTTATAGATACAATGATTTGAATACACATCTATTATGAGCTATCTATCTATCGTCTATCTTCTATCATCCATTCCATCTATCTATCATCCATCCATGTATCTTTTATCTATCTTCTATCCATACATCATCCATCTATCCACCTTTATATCATCTATCATCCATCCATCCATCATCTCTCTATCTTCTATCCATCCATCCGGATGTCTTGAAAAAAAGAAAAACATGCTTTTTTTTTGCAATTTATATATTAAAATGTTCACAGGTAATTGTACTCCTACTGTCATTTTCACCAGTAACTAATAATGACTCAGTTGCAATCAAGTTTTAATAGCAAAAGAGCTCAAAAGGGTCACAAATGGCATCACAAGTTTTGAAAAAGCTTCTACAAATTCAGTCATTTTGGGTCACAATAATCTTAAAAGTTCTTGGAGTTTTGCAAACAACAGCAGGTGAAAAATGCCATATATGGACCGTTATATCATAGAGAATTGGAGGTGTGCTCTTTCGACATGGCCCAGTAAGAAACCAGCAATAACACAATGAACCACATGGAAACACCCTGAAAACCACTCAGAGCGCCTTAGCAACCACATAGCAACACCCTGGTAACCTCCAACGGTACCATGGCATTATTGGAAGCAAGTATCACTCAGATCTCTTCAGAAAGTGTGACAATGTAGTTCTCTAGCATCTTAAAAAGACTGCATACACAAACTTTGACATGCATTACATATTAGACATATTCAACAGGCTGATATTTATGAATTATGCTAGTGTTTTCATATTGTCTGACCTTGCATGTGACCCGTTTATAGACAGGGAGTATCCCGTTCAGATGTGTGGGTACAGGACTCGGCGCACTCCTCTTTGTGCAAACACTTCAAAGAAAACCACAAAAAAGACACACATTGCTGAAAGATGCGCGATAGTTATCTCCGTTGCTTTCTGTGTGGGTGTTGTTACGTACAAGCTTTGTTTGATTATTTCCTATAAAGGCTCTGTCTGTGACAGCATTCGAATTTTACAAATAAAACAGCTTTGTTTCACATTTTCCAGCGTTGCTGATCTTATGAGCGCTGGTGTTATATGAGTCTCAAAACAAGAGTGTCAGGTCTCTAACCACACTTTTTCTGTAGCCCGTAGCTCCGGTGAAGCCCCCAGTAGTTGCAGAGTGGGGTTCGGGACTGACTCCACGCCTGGATCCCGCAACCATCTCCAAACACGTTAAACAGATGGTGGATGTAAGTGAGAAACGTGCTTATTCCCACTCTTATAGGGCCAGTTCCTTACTGTGACAGGTTCCTGGCCGTCCACTCTCACTTCCTTAACACCATGCAAGACCAAATGTCACCAACAGATTTCAGATGTCAGTCTCTTGCTTTCAAGATTACAATGATTGTGTTGCCCCCTACAGTCCATCATGAAGAACTATGATTTGAACTTGGACGGCTACATTTCTCTGGAGGACTTTGAGAAGATTGCTGCAAATTTCCCCTTCTCCTTCTGCACACACGAGAGCGATAGGTACGAGGCATTTTACACTCTGATAGACACAACCCCCCAAAAACACACACGAAGTGAAACTAACACTTTTTTTTTTGTATCTTAAAGGAGTAGTTCACTTTTAAAATGAAAATTCTGTCATCATATACTCACCCTCATGTTGTTTCAAACCTGTATGAATTTCTTTCTTCTGCTGAACAGAAAGGAAGATATTTAGGAGAATGTCAGTAACCAGGCAGTTTCTGGTTCCCATTGACTTCCATAGTAGGAAAAAAATATACTATGCAAGTCAATGGGAACCAGAAACTGCCTGGTTACTGACATTCTTCTAAATATCTTCCTTTCTAGTCAGCAGAAGAAAGAAATTCATACAGGTTTGAAACAACATGAGGGTGAGTATATGATGACAGAATTTTCATTTTAAAAGTGAACTACTCCTTTAAGATCACCACGACTACATATATGTGACCCTGGATGACAAGACCAGTCACATAGGTCATTTTTATACGTCACATGAAAGCTGAATAAATAAGCTTTCCATTGACGTATGGTTTGTCAGGATAGGACAATATTTGGCCGAGATACAACTATTTGAAAATCTGGAATCTGAGGGAGCAAAAAAAATCGAAACATTGAGAAAATCGCCTTTAAAGTTGTGCATTTATGTTCGTGATTGTGCTGCATTCACTCAAAAATAAATGTTTTATACATTTACGGTAGAAAATTTACAAAATATCTTCATGGAACATGATCTTTACTTATTTTTGGCATAAAAGAAAAATTGATCATTTTGACATACAATCTATTGTTGGCTATTTCCACAAATATACCCGTGCACCTAAGACAGGTTTTGTGATCCAGGGTCACATATTTGTTCAAAAATACAGTAAAAAATATCCATTTACTATTACAAACTGTTTCATTCCTGTGATGCAAAGCTGGATTTTCAGCATTATTACTCCAGTCTTTGATTGATTTGAAAATAGAAATATTTTGTAACATTATAAAACTTGATCAATTCATCTTAATTGGTATATATATATATATCTATAGAGATTTTCTCAGGCCTGATTTACTTATATGTGCAATTCATTAAATTAATCAAATCTCTGTCCTTTAATTTTCAGAGAAGGAGAGATCAGCAGAGAGGAAATCACTTCATATTTCATACGTGGGATGTCAGTGTGTGCTAAGCTCGGCTTGAACCTCCACAAATTCCACGAGACCACGTACAAAAGGCCCACATTCTGTGACTCCTGCGGAGGATTTGTGAGTGTTTAAACTGAGGACATTGCATTTGTGCAGCTCTGACTTCTGTATCTAACTTTTTCCCTCTATTCTCCAATAGTTATGGGGAGTCATAAAGCAAGGCTACCACTGCAAAGGTTAGTACACACTAATCAGCCAGTTTCCTATAGATTGGCACACCAGCACCACATTTTAACCCTGCTCTTTCTTTCAGACTGTGGAGTAAACTGTCATAAGCACTGTAAGGATGTGGTGGGAATGGAGTGTATGAAGAAGTTCCAGGTGACCAGTAGCTCATGTCCCAGCACCCCCGGCCCCGTCTCAGGCCACCACACTAAGGGCAACAGCTGGAGTGAGTTTTCTTATGCCAATCATAATACTGTATACAGTTAATCAGCTGGTCAATATCGCAAAATAACCCCCAACAGGGTGATCGTGGCATAGAGGGACTTTGTACTATCCTGAAGAGGTTTATTTTTGCAATAATGACCTTTTGATTGTACTAGGCCATTTTTGAATGATTATTTATCACATAAATCAGTTAAATGGATATGAAAAATTGATTTGAGAATTATATTATTATGCAAGAAGAAAGTGACCATGGTGTGATCATGAAACTAGCATAGCTAAGAGGAAGGAAAATCAAGTAATCAACACTCTCAATGCAGTTCGTAACTTTTTTATTTGTTCATAACTATTTTTAACAGAATTTAAATTGTGTATTTTATGTATTTATAAAATAATACATTTCTATTATTATTTTATTTGTATAATCTGTTTACGCCGCACTCAGATAGGTTTATTATGGGTAAACCTTCATGCTTACTTATATTCATACGAATCCCATACTACGAAATCACAACCTTGTGAAATAGATAGGGATGGGAAATCGGTTGCCAGGAATATTTGTGTGTTAATTATATTGTTTGTTAATATATTTTAGCAGTCATTATTAAGAAAGATATTTGACTGCATGTTAACACAGTTGACCAATCAGAATTTAAAGTATTCCAGAACACCTTGTATTAAAGGTGCACTGTGTAATATTTAGGAGGATCTGTTGACAGAAATGCAATATCATATACATAACTATGTTTTTAGTGGAGTATAAAAACATTACATAATGAACCGTTATGTTTGTATTACCTTAGAATGAGCTATCCTCCTTCACCACGGGTCCCCTTACATGTTAAGTCGCCATTTTGCGCATCATGTTTCTACAGTAGCCCTTAACGGACAAATGCGTTTTATGATGTTCTTCCTGCAAAGAAACTAGCTAAAGTCAGCGAATAAAACACTAGCTATGTTTCCACCCACACGTTTTTATCCGCATTAAGTGATATCGAATGAAAAATGCCTTATGGAAACAGTAAAATTCGATTAAATTTCATGAATATCGACTCAAATGAAATGCGTTCTGTCTCATGGGATTTGATCTTGATGGATATACGGCTTATGCGATAAACGCGGATGGAAACGTTATTATGGCGCGATCCATTTTGCCTGGTAAAACTTTGTTTGCAAATGTTTGCTTGAATGTTGTGCAATTCAGTGCGAAAATGAATGGAAACACCTTAAAATGTCTCAAATCAATTCGATATACCAATTTGATCGCAAAACAGCATGTGACGTCATTACACACAGGTTTTTATTCGCTTAAAAGACGTTTGATGGAAACACACTTTCACCAGCTTTATTCGCATGAGGTTTTTTACCGAACTTCAGATAATTAGATTTACAAGTGGATGGAAACATGGCTACTGACACAATGATCAAAAAGTAACAATAATATTCGCAATAACATTTCGTTTTACTGAATAATTAAGTAAACATAATTTCTTAATCTTTGTAAAGAAACCTCATTGCTTAACTGGCTCTCTTGCTTATCTGGCTACTCTCTGAAACATGACGACGACATGTTTTCCTGTCGGCCACCGTAACTTCTGTTGGTTGCAATTCGCAACCTCACCACTAGATGCCGGTTAAATCACACACTGCACCTTTAAGCTAATGCACGTTTAAAAACCTTATGAATTAGCTTGATGAACCCAGGCTTGAATGTGAAATAGCATAATTCCCTTACTATTTAATAATAAGTACAATAGTATGCTACCATACATGAAACTATTTACTGGGTATTTTGAGCATATAAAGATGTGGCAAAAATAGTAACAGCGGTGTGCTATTTTAAAATTAAGCAGGTACTAATGATGATGTATAGTGATGTATTTCCAATTTAAACAGGAAGTTTGGTCCAGGCATATATATTGAAGAGCCAGTTCCTTTTATTTTTGAAGTCAGCATGAAATGTAAATTCAATGCGTTTTCTGAATGCATCGTATTAATCTTATTGTGAGTGATTCATCCATGTGCATGTTTTATTTTCAAATGTCTTAATATTTTGGTGAAATGACAGACTTCTCTCTAAACATCATTTAGTCCACTGAAACCCTGTCCCTTTCTTAAATTCGACCTCAAGCTAACCTTCAGATCTGCCTCCATCCAATGAACAACCGATGCACCGTTACACTTACACTTGTCACTTTTTCAACAGTCATCACACAGTTCTCCTAACCAACTTTTAGTTAGGTGTTAATTTCACATTCAAAATGCACGAAAGCTATCATTCTTCCATAACACTAGCAAAGATTGTCACATGCATAAATGCAACTGCTGTTGTGCTCACTGTGTGAAGCGTTTTGAAAAGTCTCGAGAAATGTGTCCTAGTGATTGTAAAAAACAACAGCTAATGGCATAGACATGAACATTAATTTGCTGCTTGCTGTCAGTTGTAAATATTATTAGGGTGTTATAATTCTAGAAACTGTTTGATAAGACATTTGTGTAATGCAGGATGAGTCATCAGTATATTCTTGATCTGTTTTCCTGGAAGAGCAAGACTGAAATTGAAATTTGTATATCCGCTAAAAGTGAATTTGTCTATGAATACACTAGCATACAAATAGTTTCAAAGCTAATACACATGGATTAAGAGCCACAGAAATCAACTAAACCCTAAAACAACTTTTTTTAGTTAATGATCTGTAAGACTGGGGCTTTATTAACGTTCATTGATTGGAGTAATTTTTTTTTACATTTGGGTATAAAGTGTTTTAATTCTACAATATATGGTGTAAAAACGTCTGAGTGCTGCCCTCTTCAGGTTGAACGGTGGCTACTGCAGCTGAATTTTCCTATTGGATGTTGTGGTACTGCCCACTTTTACAGCATTTTTAAAATATTGCTAGTGGGTGGAGTCAGGCTCTGACCAGGGGTTGAGTTACCCTTTAAGTCTTCATAAAAAGGAAGCTGCGACTGTATTGTCTTCCCTATTGTGACGTAAAGCGTCTTCTCGAACAAGAAAAGCAAAAAAAAGTACAGCGGGACTGACTGGATGGTTGTTAGTTGTGCGTAGCCAGATCTTCAGACTGACAGAAGGTCTGGACTTCATAGCAGCTTTTATTGGCCGTCTGACCGACATGTGAAACGTTCCGCGTCATGATTAGGGGCGTGAAAATGTAATGTCGATGTCCCTACAATAACAGACCGGTGTGTAAAACTCTTGGACGTATTTTAAAAGTCTTTGTCATGAACTTTACATACGTTTGAAAATCCAGTGTTTAGTTGACCCTGATAAGCGCTCATTGTCATAGTTGTAAACACAACTATGTTGTTTTTACAACATAGTTTTTTTCCATGAGGGGGTTTGGCATCACGGCGGCGGACCGTTAAAGAATGCGACACACGTCTCCTGCTAATCGTGTAGAATTCAACCAATCAAAAATGACAACTTCAAAAATGCTGGAGTGTTCCAGTTAAGTGTGCCATATGCATCAAACGTTCAGTCAGTGGTACGTGGGCGTGACGTCCAAGGCTAGCTTGTGGTTTGCTCTTGCTGTGATCTCATGTGAGTGAGAGGTTGTCCCGTCCTTGCTTTACTAAACATGTAATCATCAGAGAAGAGAAGTTACAAGAGTGAAGGGAAGTTAGCTATTTTGCATGGATAAATAATTTAGTCAATTAGGTCAATTTTGATTTCATGGTGACTCAAGTTGCCAGATGATTTATTGGCTGTTTTCCTGCCTTTCAAATCAGGTTCTGAAGAGGAAGCATTTGTCTTTCCTAATGGAAACCGATCTGAAAGCTCCAAGGGCCAAACTTCATCAGACAGCGACGCCGAGGCGGCCACACTATCCGACAGGTCCACTCAGACAGACCCAGGGGTTTGGACGCCGGAGGCCAAGCGGAAAGATCGTCTTCATTCCCAGAAACAACATCCCCCCCTTGAAAAGGTATTGCCATGAAGCACACTGTTTTTTTTCTTGCATTCTTCACAGCAAACATAATGGATGATTTCAAAATAGATTGCATAGACAGTTAAAGGGATAGTTCACCCAAAAATGAAAATTCTGTCATTAATTACTCACCGTCATGTCTTTCCAACCCCGTAAGACCTTCGTTCATCTTCGGAACACAAATGAAGATATTTGTGATTAAATCTGAGAGCTGGATCACTCCTCCATAGGCTTCTAAGGGATTGAAACCTGACAGCCCCGAAAAGTCATTAAAGACATCGTTAAAAGAGTCCAAATGGCTACAGTGCTCAATCTTAAGTTTATCAAGCGACGAGAATATTTTTTGCGCGCAAAAAAAAACTAAAATAACGACTTTATTCAACCATGTCTTCTCTTCCGTGTCTTTCTCCTAAGCTGTTGACGTAGTGTAACAGCGCAGCGCTTCTGTGTTATACGTCACACGTAGGCTCACTATTGGCCGACGCTGGTCATGTGTGTGATGCGTGTGACGTTCTACCAGAAGCGTTGCGCAATAACACTACGTGAAATCTCCAGGCCCAAAGAGAATACTTGAATAGTCTCTATTTTAGTTCGTTTTTTTGAGCTCAAAAATTATTCTCGTAGCTCGATAAACTTAAGATCTAGCCACTGTAGGCACATTAAATATTTAAACATTTTCTTCAATGACTTTCTGGGCCGTCAAGTTTCAATCCCTTAGGAAGCCTATGGAGGAGTGATCCACCTCTCAGATTTAATCACAAATATCTTCATTTGTGTTCCGAAGATGAACGAAGGTCTTACGAGGTTGGTACAGCATGAGGGTGAGTAATTAATGACTTAATTTTCATTTTTGGCTGAACTATCCCTTTAAGTCAGTGAGTGAGACTGGTTAGCATACGCATCTTGAGACTAACGTTACCTGCCTTATCATCCCAGAGCGCCACTCTACCAGCAAGGGTGCGAGGTTCATCTGCCCCTAGTACTCTCCTAGTACAGGAGAAAATGGATGAACTGAAGCTGAACAAAGATAAACGAAAGGAACCAGACTGAAGTAGTCTGTGCAAATGGCCGTTTGTTTGTGTGTGATGGAACTGTTAAATACACTGGACAGAACAGACTGAAGAACATGTCCTCATCTTTCTCGCCAACTGTCTTGTTCTATTGTCTTCAACAGATTGTTCATGACGTTCATTAAATGTGATGAAATTCTCCCCGGAAGGGATTTTATTTAAGGAATTACAGATGGTCCGCTTCCTCAGGGCTCTTTGAAACCCTGCCGGTGGATCCGTACAGTAAGAACTCTCTATGCACCAGCGTCAACTGCCAGCGAGGACCGGTTAAATGGACCTCGCATCTCCACGAGTACTCAAAAGTGGATCATCAACCTCACTACCACTCGTCTTTGTACGAGACCGACGGACTTTCTTGCCTTTCGACACGAAGTGCGAGGTGCTTTCTGCAAGAATCGTTCGATTGAGTACAAACATCTACTGCCTTAATATTCACACTGATGGAAAATGACCAACTGTATTGGACTTGAACAGGAAGAATGTACCTCCTCTGTTAAGGATGTGATTTCGGTGCTGATATAACACCCAGAATGCATCACTGTGCCTTATGTAACGAACAATTCACTGAGGAGACGACAAAGGGTATTATATCACTGTTTATATCAGACAATAGTCTGTCTCAATTCAAAATGATCACAATCTACTTCATTAGTGATCGTGTCCATCTGGCGTATGGAAAAAGAGCGGGAGTGACATTTAGGGTCAATTACAACGAACACTGTGGACCAATTTTGATTGTTTTTCTAACATGTTTTCTGTTAGATCATCTCCAACTTGAATGTCTGTTTTACTAAATCTTGAATTTAGGCTATAGATTTTTATTTATTGAGGAATGATAAATCTTAAGTATTTTCCATAATAAAGCACTGCCTGATGTGATTGAAATAAAAATGACAAAATGACCGAAATGTTTTTTTTTTTTGTCCCATACGAATGAACCCTGGTTTTATAAAATTCGACATGTTGTGAGTGTCACTATTGTACTTCATGTTTGAGTTTTAAACCATCAGCAGAGCCAAGGTAGTGTTTTACAATTTAATTCTCAAAGCAAAAATGGACAGGACAGAACAAATAAAGTCCTCGAAGAACACTAAACAGTTCAGAAATAAATGCGGTAGTTTCTCAGCCAGGATATTTATGAACACTTAAAATTGGCTTGCATTATCTATTATCAAGAAGAGAAGTTATCAACACAAAACTCTTCATTTTCCCATCTGCGATGCCAATGAGTATCTAAAACATTGAACTACAATTTAAACAAAAAAAAAAATGTTTTACACTCACATCTCGTGTTAAATTAAGACTTATAATAGTTATAAGAAAAGCAGCTACATTCCAAATTAAATGGAATTAAGGCAAATGAAAACTTTGTTCAGTGTTGAAGAAGCATTTCACAGTCTCTACACCTGCAGGCTGGTTCTGGTACTACAACATGAAGCACCTTCCAATAACAATATCTTTCACATATACAAGAAATCAGTCATATTATAGTCCTTTATTTCAACCTCAGGGGTTTGACTGTATCTTGTATGATCATATCAGTTAATTTTATACGGAGTCATTTAGTTCCAAACAATCTTTGACCTCTAACAGTCTTGTAAATAAATGTGTAAATAGTATGAAAGAGAAAATTAAATGATGTGGACGGACGTGTTTTAATAGGAGAAGCGTAGCATGGTGTGTATACGTGTGTGATTACAGAGGTGATGACGTCAGAGCGTTGTTCCTGTTCACTGTGAGCCCTGCTGTCCAGAGTAGTTCCCATATTGACTGTAGTACTGGTTCCACTGGCTCTGATTCTGATAATACTGCTGCCACTGCTGCGCATACTGGAGAAAAACATCATGCTTCAATAAAACCACAACTTTTCAACAATCTTTAGGAACTTATTTTCCAGATGACAACATGTGACGTCGTACTCAAAGCCTTTCACGCCCTCGGACTGGGAATTATGGCTATCCATCGCAACACTAAATGAATCTGCAGCGGTCAGGTGGTACAAGTAGGAGCTTTGAGAAAATTCCAAGTTTACAAGTTGCAATTACGAGCTCTACGAGGACGTGAACGCTCGTAATTACGACATGGAGTGAATGCACCTATGGTTTTACATTTCAATCATCTGATCTAATAATGACAAAAGTGTTTAAATGTAATAAGAAGACCTAAAATTATTATAAAATATTCAAGGAGTGTTTAAAAAAAAAAAACTCTATTAACAGCATATGTGGCATGCAGACAATAATTTGAAACACTCAATCAGTTTATTATAATAAAGAACAGAAAATGCATTTACAGTAATGCACTTTCAATCTAAGACGCTGTTTACACACCATTTTTAACTAAAAAAGGCAAACCTTTTATGCATTTTGGCCGTTCATTTACATGAAAACAGTGTTTGGGGGCCTGAAAATGCAAACTTTTGAAAACGGGTTTTAAAGTGCCCGTTTTTGAAAATGATAGCGTTATTGTTTCTGCATTTTTGCGGATCCGTGTGAACGGAGATCATTTTTACAACATTGTCATCTGTACTTGAGAAACGAACGCCAAATGAAAACCTTTCCGTTTTAGTACATGAATAGTTTTTAAATGGACTTCTTTCACTTTATTATAAAATTAACATTCGGGTGGAGTGCTAACAATCTGTCATATGCTTAATTAATATTAGCAGTAATAAAATGTGTCGGTTATTGATTTGTAGATTTTAAATCCAAAATAATAACCCATTTTATGATAGTTGAGAGATATTCCAGTTTTGTACGATTTTACAAAGAGTAGCAGATTAGAAGCTTTTAAAACTGTTATATGAGGGACTTCAGCTGCCACAAATGCTTTAATCACAGAAGACTCCTTGTAACTCACCTGTTGATACTGCTGATTGTAGTTTTGCTGGTTATATGATTGTCCAGATCCTTGACTGTCTTGGTAACCTTGTCCATAAGCTGGATATTGGCTGTAGTTGCCATAGTTGTAGCCTTGGTTGTAGTTTCCTTGGCTATAGTTGCTCTGGTTGTAGCCTTGATTATAACCCTGATGATAACTCTAAAAAATGTTGGGAGGGGGGGGAATAGAAAGCAAAATAAAACAAAAACAACAACAAGTAGATAAATGCACACAAACATAAGGCCCCAATATACTCCCAGCAAAGTTCATTTTTGTTCTTTAGCAAACATCCTGACGCCACCCACTACTGAGAGCGACGTTTAGATGAACATGAACAAAATGTGTGCTGCATGCTTTTTACTTTCAACAACAAAAACAGCAGTTAAAGGGGTCCTATTATGCCCTTTTACAAAAGTCTTGATTTTGTTTTTGGGGTGTAGTAGAATATGCTTTCATGCTTGATTGTTCAAAAAACACATTATTTTCCTCATATTTTACATTATTAAAGCACCTCTCCCCGAGTCTGGCCCAAACGCGTCGTTTCGATGAAGCCCCTCCTTTCAAAATACGAAATGTGTTGTGATTAGCAGCGCGTATCGAGTGTTCGGGAAATGTCACACCCCTTACCATAACCACGAGCTCTCCTCAGATGTAGATATTAAAGGATAATTCCGGTATTTAGCACTTTGAGTCTATTTTCTTAGTGTGTTTTGGATGAACTAGAGTGGTGGACTTAGAAATTTTGACGATGGGTCCTGTCTCGACTTTTTGACTCTTTTAGAATCGCCTCTCAGCGCTTCAGAGTGGCTGTCTATGGGCATGCACAAACATCTCCTTAAAACAACACTTAACGTTCGTTTTCAAAACTGTGCAACTCACCGAGTGGTTAGTGGTGTTCGTTGATGATTAAAAACAAGTAGCGTAGCGAAATACAGGTTCTGTCGTGTTTTATTTGCCATTTTTTAAAATTCCATTGATGTCTGTTGGAGGACTCAGTGCTCATTGATATTACTGCGCTACCGGAAACGTTTACATTTGGTTGTGGTCTTTTCACTCGGTTCTCCGTCTCAGAAGGCTAGCGTGAGCAGAGCAACTGCGGCAAAGTGGTTGTCGCCATCAAGTGGTCGGGAGTGTGCTACAGCTTCAGACTCAAATATCGAGCGGAAGTTTATACGCGGTTGTGAGGTATCTGAAAAAATAGTTCCACTATAGCAAATAACACGGATTGAAAACATACATTGCGCCGAATATTTGTTTTTAATCATCAACGAACACCACTAACCACTCCGTGAGTTGCGCAGTTTTGAAAACGAACGTTAAGGGTTGTTTTAAGGAGATGTTTGTGCATGCCCATAGACAGCCACTCTAGTACATCCAAAACAAACTAGAAAATAGACTCAAAGTGCTAAATACCGGAATTATCCTTTAAAGGAGTAGTTCACTTTCAAAATGAAAATTCTGTCATCATATACTCACTCTCATGTTGTTTCAAACCTGTATGAATTTCTTTCTTCTGCTGAACAGAAAGGAAGATATTTAGAAGAATGTCAGTAACCAGGCAGTTTCTGGTTCCCATTGACTTCCATAGTAGGAAAAAAATATACTATGCAAGTCAATGGGAACCAGAAACTGTCTGGTTACTGACATTCTTCTAAATATCTTCCTTTCTGTTCAGCAGAAGAAAGAAATTCATACAGGTTTGAAACAACATGAGGGTGAGTATATGATGACAGAATTTTCATTTTAAAAGTGAACTACTCCTTTAAGGATGGCGTCGATTTCAAACCAATTCAGGCGAATGTTAACAGAAAAGATGACTGTCCAGAACGGATTTCATGCACAGACTTTGCAAGCATAGATTTCACCGTGGCTGTGAACATCACTCACTTGGCTATTTCCCTCTTTGCTATAGGAGCTATAGCGGTTATTACTGTAGGTTCCTTCAGACTGATGTCTGCTGCTGTGTCCATCTCGCCCGTCTCTGTAATTTCCTCCCCAGCGGTTCTGACTGTAACCATCGCGGTTATAACCTGACAAAGCACAGAGCAAGATGACAAAAACACAAATGACAGAATTTTTGAATAAGTGATCATGACAGCCGTAAGGTCACGTCACCTCCTCTATATCCTCCTGCAGACGCTCCTCTGTTCCGATGGTCTCCTCGGGATCCTCCGTGGTTGTCGTACTGCTGGTGGCTGCTTTCACGTCTCCGGGTTCCCCAGCTGTCCATGCGTTTCTCAGGAGGCGGCCCGGCCTTACGACCCTCCTCATTGTACCGTTTCACCAGCTCTTCTGCCTCGACTTTCTGAAGCTCAACAAAGATCACTTCATCCAGGAAGTCTCCAACCTCTGGTAGTGCAAAGTTGGCTTTAAAGCCATGGAAAGAGGAAAGAAGGTGGGACAGATCAAACCACCATTAAATTCTGAACTCACAGAGAGAATATTGCTCTGAGGATGATGGGACAATATTTAAATGACAATGATAATTTAAAAAACGCGTGAAGGAGAGGAACAACACTACTGCAAAACAAGTGCAACATAAAAAAACTCTCTGGAACTAATATGTATTTATTGGGACTTGCACAATATTAGTATGAATAATTATTTTATTGCCATTTTAAATGTTATTGCACTGTAATACACAATTCTTGGTTTGCAGCTTCTCATGTTTCATTAAGACATTATGACCCAATCAAACCGAGGCCCTGTTTACAGCTGGTATTAAGATGCATTTTGGTCGATCGGATCACAAGTAGATGAGGGAGACACATTCCCGTGAGTAAATGCATCTTTTTTCCAGATCTTTCGATCTAATGGACAAAATAATCTCATGCAATTTACATATGAAGACGACAGGAAAACACATGGAGAGCATCAGCTTTAGTTTCTGCTCTGACAGACGCAAAACCAGCCGAACGCTGTGAGTGTGTGTTAGAAATCAGGAATGGTGAGAGAACATTGTGCTTGGTACATTTTTCCTCTTCAAACTAAATCTGTCTCTCCAGCCGACAAAGTTTAAATCCCGTCTGGCTAGAGCTCTTCCCATAATGCTTACACATTAGGTCAGTAGGCGTCACATTCGACCACATGAGCGTTTACACTATAAAATTAATCCAATCGAATGCGTTTTTGACTACCTTGGGAAGTGGTCGATAGTGGACAAGTTTTACACCTGAATTTAGCGTCGTCTACTTGTGATCCGATCGACCAAAAAGCATCTTAATACCAGTTTTAACAGTGTCTGAGAACAGGGCTCCAAGAGATAAAGCCGTTTTCTATGATGAAGTGGTACTCTTCTATAATAGTGTCTTTAAAGTTTAATTACAAAAGGCAGAAGTTTAAATCAAGTGATCTATAATTTTTTTTTATGTTGTTGTTTTCCATACCTTTCATTTCTAAAACAGCATGATCGGGCACATCCTTCCCTTCCTCGGTTTGCTTTAACGTTCGCTTTTTTAAATCTTCGTCCGAGGGACAAATTACAACAGCCTTGCGTGTAAAGCCTTCAAAAGGACGCATTTTTCGTCTCTGGGCTGATCCATATACATTTGTCTAACAATAGAGACAAGAAAGAAGAAGAAGCAGTTTATTATTGTGTATAGGACTCACAACCACATCCTCTGAAAACCGGCACTGTGTGAACAGAACTGGACTAGTTTTCTGTCACTTCATACAGTGCGAGAGAGCGCTCTGACATACTAAACCTGTCCTGAAAAGCCAAGAAATTCGATTTAGCACTTACCTTTATACTGAAACAAACACAACCCACAGGATAACAGACGTCTCTTTAAAACCAAGGATATTTCTTTTAGAATTACCATTGCAACAAAATGTGTTTTTCTCACTCGCCAAGCTGAGAATACTTCTCTCTCAACATCTTAATACATCATGGGCTACTAGTACAATATCAGAGAGACTCACAGAACAATGCAAGATAATTAAAATGCTAAAAAGAACATGTTTTGATGTTCATGACACTTCAGTTTGTCCATTCAATACAACATTCAATCAAAGGCTGCGGCATCTACTCGAAGGATAAGATAAAAAGATATTTATCCAGAAAGATAAATAAATAAATTAGAAGAACAACATGAGAGCTCATTCACAGTTATGCTTTCGCTGGGAATCATGGGAAGGTGTTTGCTGTACCTGATCCAGGATGTAGTTGCGTTTTTTGCGGGCGGCGATCTGGATCAGTCGGTTCAGACACTGAGTGGCTTGTTGAATCAGGATATCCCAGCGGCCAGCATAGTTCCGCTGGCGACGCAATCCCATCACCTAAGACCATAACAGAGAACCATGCTTTTTTTTAAAAGCAATATACACTACCATTCAAAAGTATTAAAAAATTTAAAAATAATAAAAAGAGTCAGTTCCAGTCAAAACCATGACATCTTATCTCAAATGTGAATCATAAAACACATTTAAACCTGCTGATCCTACCTTCATTTTCTCCATGATGGCGTTTGTGCCCAGGATGTTAAACTTCTTCTCTGGGTTCATTTCTGCATGCTTAGACGCCCATGTGGTTTTACCGCAAGCAGGAAGACCGACCATCATCAGGACCTACAGACAACAGTCATATTCTCTCGATTTTACATCTTTATTTGAGACCACTGGTCAAGTTTAGGGACAGTAAGATATTTTAGTTTTTGAAAGAACGCTCTTATACTCAGAGGTTGTTCTATTTCTTTTCTATTTGAATATATTTTAAAATGCAATTTATTCCTTTGATCAAAGCTGAATTTTAAGCATCATTATTCCAGTCTTCAGTGTCACATGATCCTTCAGAAATCATTCTAATATGCTGATTTGCTGCTCAATAAACATTTCCGATTATCAATGTTGAAAACAGTTGTGCTGCTTAATATTGGTGTGGAAACCATGATACTTTATTATGTTTTTCAGTATTCTTCGGTGAAAAGAAAGTTCCAAAGAGCAGCATTAATTTAAGATCTTTTGTAACACTAAATGTCTTTACTGTCTCCATTGATCAATTTAATGCACCTTTGCTGAATAAAATATTAATTCCTTTTTTTTTTAACTAATCTCTTACTGACCCCAAACTTTTAAACAGTAGTGTATCTGTGTACAGTAGTATGTACTGTAAGATTTCATTGTCAAAAATGTCAAATCAAACAATTTGTCTGTTTGTCTTAAATATAACAAAAAGGAATCGTAGTTTCTTAAATCTATTGTATTTATTCAGGTATTACCATCATGGCCTATGTCTGATACCTGAGAAGTGAAGGAGTGTCTGACCCATGTCAGGAAAATAGTAACATTGTTTTATTTATTTAGCCTGGCTAATGTGTACAAACAACTGAGCCTAAGGTCATGAAGGTCAATAACGCACCAAAGTGCACCAGTTTTGAGTGTCATTGTTTGCCTGGACTAACAACAAACTCTTGCTTGCATGTATTGTACAGAATGGTCATTTTTTTGTTCTTTGCTTTATTTTCCCACAGCATTATTGTACTTGGCTTCAGCTATGATAATGAGTCCTCCACTCTTGCATTGCGCGTTTGTGCATTTTGTGGGCAGAGCAATGAAGGTAGGGGTGTGTTTGTTTGGGTTAATTTCAAATATCAACAGTGTTTCTCAGAAATCACACACTGCACATATAAATAAGCACATTTGTGTAACAGAACACCATGTTTGGACGTTACTAGAATTATTCTGTATAAATGACGTCAACTGATAGTCCTATAAGTACTGGTGTTTCTGTATACAAAATGAATTTGAGGCTGGATACTCTTATTTTCTACAGCCTTAGACTTCAGTGAACTCTCTGTGAACTGCTGACTAAACTTCAGATTTTCATTAAAAATATTGGTTTCTCTTTACGGGTCAAACTGTGTTCCTCAACACTGTATGGAGTGAATTAGGAGAAATTACCTCACAATCAGATTTGTTGGTAGGACCAACAGTGCCTCTGACCCTGTTCTCCATGTCGACGGCCCCGATGAATGTGTATCCATCTGGCAAAGAAAAAAAAGGTTCCTCCTGTTGGCCAAAGTTAAACTGGACAGAGCAGTTCTTCACCAGGATATGAGGATACAGCGCACGACCAGCCAGCTCTTCTTTAGATATATGAAATGCCACATCAAGCCACTTCCCGTTCTTTGAGAAAGCCATTTGAACCTGTTCATGGCTATCAAAGTCCTGTAAAAGACAAACGTAGGAGACTACAAGTTTATTCATCAAGTCAACTACTTCATTCAAGCTGTTTTATGTTCGTTATTTTGCTTTTTATTTCATTATTCCTTCCGTTTCACAACCTAGTGAGCTGCCAAACAGCATTTTAAGGAATAGTTCACTTAAAATTTAAAATTCTGTCATCATTTATTCACCCTCAAGTTGTTTCAAACCTGTATGAATTTCTTTCTTCTGCTGAACACACAAAAAAGATATTTTGAATAATGTTGGTAATCAAAAGGTTGATGGTCTCCATTGACTTCCATAGTAAGAAAAAAAAAACAATGGAAGTCAATGGGGTACAATATATACACCCAATATTGATGTGTTTATATGCTCAGAATAGAGTATTACAGTATCATGTCACTAGCTTAGCAACATGCTAATGCCACACTCAATTCCGATGCAAGTTTCCTGTGCGTAATCCTTCATTGGACCAATTCACATTTAAATTACTGGATTTTGCTCTAAATTTTGCAGAGCAATGGTAAACATGACAGCACCTTTACAAGTCAGCAGCCTTGATTAACAGTATACAGCAAGAATTTAAGAAGCACTCACAACATAACATCCAATGACATCGCTTTCACCAAACTTCTCTCCGTAATCTTCAAATTTGCAACTGGAAGACTTTTTCCCTGTTCCGCCATACCCATAAGAGAATGGCTCCTCCCCTGAAATATAGTCATTTCCTAACATAAGTATCCATAAAGATCATTTGTACAGTACAACAAACCCTCAGTGTCCGCGTGTGCTTCCTCACCTAGTTGTGTGCTGCAGGAATCCAGAGACCAGCCGACTCTCACGACGTGCGGGTCAGGCTCACTGCTGGGAAGATGCTTTACGGACACATTCTCTAGGATCTGAAAAAAGAAAAGAAAAACCCCCACCTTATTCTGATTTACAACTAAAGATAATACATTTATTAAATAATAGTCATTTTGGGGGGCAACCATAGCAGACTGTGAGTGGCCTTTGACGACAACATGCCCAGTGCATTATGGGTGTTGAAGTTTTACAACCTATTTGGGAAAAGGATGACAACAGCCTTTTTTTGCTTACTACTGTATAGGCAGCCAAGTTTAATTGAAAGCTCATTTTGCCAGATATGAATTACCTATTTAAGTTGACCATAGAGAAACAAAAAAACTACACTACATTCAAAAGTTTGTGGTCAGTATGATTCGAAAGAAATGAATATTAACAGATTAAAAGGACAGTAAAGACATTTCTGTTACAAAATACTTCAAATAAATGCTGTTCTTCTGAACTTTCTATTCATCAAATAATCCTCAAAGAAAATTATCACTTTCCACAAAAATATTGAGCAACACAACTGTTTTTAACATTGATACTAATAAAAATAAAAAATGTTTCTTGAGCAGAACATCTGCATATTAAAATGATTTCTGAAGGATTATGTGACACTAAAGACTGGAATAAATGAAACACAGGAAAAAAGTTACATTTTCAAATATATAAAAAAAATTTAAAGAGTTATAATATTTCACATATTACGGTTTTACTTTATTTTGATCGAATAAATGCAGCCTAGTTCTGCATTAGAGACGTATTTCATTAACATAAAAAAATAAAAATACCCGACTCCAAACTTTTGAGCGATATACACTACCTTCATCTCATAGCACACGCGTCCCTTGTTTACCCCATACGTGGCTCGTGCTCCAGACCACAGGTAAGCAAACCCCTCGATGGTCAACGGATATCCACTGCAGCGATCCCGAGAGACTTTGAAGTGCAAGTCACAGTTATCTGTTGAGGTTAGCAGAGAGAATAACATTATCATGACTAATTTAGAGATAATAAATCATGATGATTGAATAACACACGCCCTTACGTACAAGTGTCAATGGCCACTAGTGTGCCATCAAAGTCTTCCTCGTCCTCTTCAGCAGGAGGCAGAGGAGAACGGGACCTGTGATCACACATAGAAAATCACACTGTCAATCTACCAGCACTTAGTCTTCATCAAGTCAAAATCCTATATGACTATAACAAAAGCTGTGTGGTAAGTTCACCTCCTGTCTTCACGGTGTTCATAATAGCTGTACCCGCGGCTCTCATCATGGCGCCTCTTGTGGCCATGATGTGCATATCCGTCCGGTTCAGACTTGGATTTTACAGTCTGACGGCTCTCCAGATCTTCCCTTTCACCGCCAGGGTCAGATCGCTGCTGCTCCGGCTTTATCTCATCTTCCTTTTTCACCTTCACTGGTGCCACTTCTTCTTCTGTGAAACAATCAATATTCAGCATAAAGCAGTGGTTGTACACCGGGGGGCCGGGGCCCACTTGAGGGAGCATCTGAAGAACCGAAAGAGGGCAATGATGTATCTAAAGTATCACCCGCTAGAAAAACAGTGATGAAAAAGTGATGAATGTCAATCTAGAGTACCGTAAAAATCACTTGAATTACGATAAGGTCGCATTGTAAGACATCAGACATGTATCTGATTAAGCACCACATATGGAAGTGGCACGAATTGGATTTTTAAAAAAAAAAAAAAAAATCTGATTCCATGTGGTTTTTGGTTTCACTGTTATGAAAAAAAAAAGATCAGTGTCTAGGGATGGGCAATATACTGGTAGACATGATTAACCGGTTGAGAAATTTCTACATATTACATATCATCACATATTACCATATTTCTGAATGCATTGTTGTAACTGTGTTTACTTCCTTTTTACTCATGTTTATAACAGGTGAAAATATACAAATTTGTGAAAACATTAAGCTCAAATTGTATTTTTCATATTGATTCATTTTCATTCAAGTTATTTATTTTTAATTTAGTAAATATTCCGTAAAATGAATATACATTTCATTGCAGCATAAGTTATTTGCTATCTTAAATGGATAGTTTACCCAAAAATTCTGTCAGTAATTATTCACCCTCATGTTGTTCCAACCCCGTAAAACATTCGTTCATCTTCGGAACACAAATTAAGATATTTTTGATTAAATCTGAGAGCTGCCTCAGAACGTACAACACAGAAGCGCTGCGCTGTTAAACTATGTGAACTGACTCGAGGGCCACAGATAAGGAAATGAATAGTTGAAATAAAGTCGTTATTTTTGGGGGGTTTGCGCACAAAACGTATTCTCGTCGCTTGATAAACTTAAGATTGAGCCACTGTAGTCACTTGGACTATTTTAACGATGTCTTTAACCCCCTGAGGTCCGATGACACGCGGGCGCGTCAACTCGATGTTTACTAAATGTTTCTATTAATATCTCCGCGATTGTGCTTTACACTCACTTTAGACAATTATTATTCATTATCTACTAATTTATTCATATATTACACTACTTTTGTGACCCTAAGACTTTGGGAAACCCATTTCAAGGACAAAAATAATTCGTCCACATGAGTAATGGTATGTTTCCACAAGAGATTTGAAGAATTTCAAAAATTGGTCTTATATTTTTCACCTTTTAGAGCCAAATTATCCCTCTCTCTTACACAATGCTCTAGGACAAGTTGTGAACTCACCACAGTAAGAGAGCTGGGTTTTCTCTGCACATTTTGATATAAAACATATGGGATTATGTTATGTAATTGCCTTCAAAAGGTGAATTTATTAAGATATGTAAAATCGAAGGAAAAAGTGAAAAAATGCCCTTAGACCTCAGAGGGTTAATAACTTTTCGGGCCTGTCAAGTTTCAATCCCTTAGAAGCCGATGGAGGAGTGATCCAGCTCTCAGATTTAATCACAAATATCTTAATTTGTGTTCCGAAGATGAACGAAGGTCTTACGGGGTTGGAACGACATGAGGGAGAGTAATTACTGACAGAATTTTCATTTTTGGGTGAACTATCCCTTTAAGTGGTGTGATGTGATGAATATTTCAGGCACCCTGCTCTCTAAGATATCAACACTGGCTATCAAAAAATCTATATTGGTCAAGAGATAGAAAATATCATAAGTTTTGATTACGTGTATATGAACAAGCGAGCCAAATCAAATACCATTGGGACACATAATTCAAAATTGAGGATGAAATGCATTCAAACTCAAAAAGTCTTACCTTCCTTGCAGATCGCCTCAACAGTCGCCTGCCATCCCTCCACAGTCTCAGATTTAGCTTCGTCTTCAGGGCCTTTAGGATCACTATCAGAGCCCTGTTTCTCACCGTCCATCTCTGGATCACACCGCTCATCATTCCCAGCCTCAACACCTGTCACACATGAGATCACAAATGCATCATCATCATCATTAGATCAAAAGCATGCATCTTCATGCACACAGACTCCAGTAACGTTACCTGCGTCTGTCTCCTCATCACAGGTGTGTTTCTTCTCATTCTCCAAAGCCTCCTGCAGACGCTCCACCAGATCCACTTTAAGGCCTCGGGTCTCCATCCCTCGCTTTTGCAGCTCCTCTTTCAGCTCGTTCACCTTCAGTTTCTTCACATCCACACTCATCATGCATGACATAACGTGGAGCCCTCGCTCCCAAACCTGCTGATGGAAGACAACCAGGGATATATCCAGTCCAGAACATCAATAATGCCTATGCATTGCATATCCCACTGTTATAATGTTAGCTAGTTTTGAGCTACTGGTCACTAAAAAACAAGCTAATGAAAAAACAAGACACCAGATGTGTCTTGAAAAACCAACTACACCAATTTAGGATCATGTGCATTTTGCTGGTCCAAGTAGAAAGCAGCTATCATTTTTCAAGCAGGGTGGGTCATTCGCACAGCTAACTGGCTAAATCACGTGCACACTTCAGTTGTGCAGTAAATGCAGGTGTAAACACGCACATCTACTGTAATCCAGCAAATGCCTTACATGTATGATGCGATATGAAGAGAAATAACACATGCGTTCGTCTGATTCGTCAAACGGCGGATTGTAGCTAACTGTGTGCTACTTTATGTAAATTACTATGGACATTGATTTCACTCGTGCAAACTCTAAAATGTCCGTAAAAACAGTATACTGGACTTACCAGAGGAAAAAGCTGTTGTTGAGTAGAAGGAGTGTTGAGTTGTGTAAACACAGGACTAGAACAGCGCGTGCTTCAGTCCAGGTCAGCAGAAGAGAAGAGTGATGTCCAGTGTTTGAGCTGCCTCCTACTGGACACATCCCAGGCCTTCGACACATCACATTTAGTTCATCCAACACAATGAAAGTTTACCAGTACATTTAATTCTACCCAATAATATATAACTTTAAATACATATCTCATAATAAGTAATACAGTTATTTTTGTAGGCAAATTTAAAGTGACTTTACTAACTTAAAGCTACACTGTGTAACTTTTTTAGTTTATTCTTAGCTAAAAACACTTTGTTCTTTCAAAAATATATGTGCTCATTAATGTATATTTACTTCGTTCAAGTAATAAAGTATTCTGTGAGTGTATAATATGCCATTGAAAATACATACGGGTAAGGGGTTCTAATGTCGGTCGCCAAGTTGCCCCTCCATCTTGAAAGTACATTAGCCAAAGAGGGACATACCCGTTAATTCAAGCTTCGCCTTTCGCATTTTAACACGCATGGGTTAGCACTCGAACTGCCTAAACACTCGAACTGGAAGCCATGTTAATCTTGGACTACATTGGCCACCGTAGGAGTTAAAACGAAATCGGAATTGAGAGGAACAGAAAATAATATTCACTTGATGGTCATATATACCTTTTCACCGCTAGATGGGGGTAAAAATCACACAGTGTAGCTTTAAGGCATTACAAGTAACACGCGTTACGCAAGTGATTACTTTTCAAAGTAACTAGTAAAGTAATGCATTACTTTTACATTAACAGCAAAACATCAGTTTTTTTTCTTCTTCAAATAAGTTACACGAGTTGCTTTGTTTTCCATGTGTTGACTGACAGCTCTCCTCCTCAGAAATCAGGAGTGAGCAGACGCTTATTGTAGATCTAGACTAAATGTGAACATGCATTTCATCATTTCACTTGCACAAAAACAGATTCGTATTCCTCAAAATGAAAACTAAATATTATGCAAACCTGCAATAATTAAATGTTGAATAACACAAATATACTTTATGTATATTTGTAATCTCACGTTATTAATATCTTTGCTGCTGACCTTCTATGATCCAATTCAACCATACTAAAAAGCAAAAATGACTTTATTTAAACATCACATTTGAGTAATTTTTGTTTTGTTTTTATTGCTGAAGTAAGAGTGTTGTACTTCCTTATTTTTCCGCAATCCAGAACAGCAACACAGCTAAAATAGTTGAGCTTTATATATAATATATAATATATATATTATATATATATAGTAATAACACACAATTTAGTTGTACAGAACAATAAAAGTAAACTTTTCTATTCTAAAACCATTGTATATAGAACTCTTACATTTTAACAACTGAAAGTGCTAAAACGTTTCAAATGTATGCATTTCTTTAAGTAAACACAACATTTTGTGTCTTTAATATGGTGAAAATGGTGCTAAAATGTGATACTTCAAAAAAAAATTCATTTTATAACCACAAAATGTTTTTACAATTGTAATATAATCAAAATACAAAAATCCCAACCATCATAGAATATTTAACTTTATTTTACAATGATAAATATACATCCATATACACAAGCCATATTAAACACAGCAGTCTTTTGATGTAATGGGTATATTCTCGCAGCACACACAGAGCCATCCCGTTTTGAGGGACTCATCCATATTTATTCACTATATAGAACTTGTCATTCAAGTATTCACAATTCAAGTGCATTTTCAGATCATCAACGAATGATGAATGCCCAACTCCGACAGCATTTTACATTAAATCAAAAAATGGAAAAGAATCACTAGAATGTAAGAAATAATAAGTGGCCAAACGTTTAACAGCCTCATCAAATAACTGACAACTTTCATTTGAAAACAGCATCATTCAACCAAACAGATAACGAACAAGAAGCTTTTATTATGTAATGCTGGCGGTCAGTCACTTATCAGACAAAAACACTCTTTTCCTTCCTCATTTGTAGAGCCTTGTGTGTGTGTGTGTGGGAGGGTTGAACCATGTGCTAATATGACAGTGCCGCACCACAACTGAAATGTCCCCATGAACCGGTCTCTTTAGCAAGGGCATGTTTTAGTGATGCAAGTTGTTACTTGGTGCTTGGGGCCGCTGGGAGGGACAGCAGGAGTCTATTAACCTCTCTGATTTGGGCATCCAGTGTCTCTGTGGCGAGTGCAAGCTCTCCGAGTTGTGTCTGCAGACTGGTAATGGTCTGTGCGAGCTCCTCTTCTTGCGCCTGGAGTTGGTGGCCTGGCGGCTGTACTCGAGCACCATACAGCCTCCACCGATGAGGAAGATGATGGCTTCCCCGAGCAGCTCCGCTCCCAGCTCCGCCGCTGCCTCTTCATTCAACGGCTTGATGGTGGAGCCACGGAAACCCATGATCCTCATCTTCGTTCTCATCTCGATCCAGTGATACGCTACAGAGAAAACATGAGAGAATTCATGGAAAGATGCACTTTGGTTTTACCTTCAGTGTAACAGACTAGTCAAGTCATGTCACCTTTATTTATATAGCGCTTCATACAATGCAGATTGTTAAAAAAAAAAAAAAAGCAGCTTTACAGTGATAACAGGAAAATTATTTAACGATGTGAACAGAGTTAATTTCGACTGTAAAGCAGCTGTAAAAGAAAATAGTGTCATTGTTCAGCGGATGTCAGTTCAGTGTTCTTCAGTTTTGCTGTAAGTAATTCATTTATGCATTAAAGATAAAACATTTATTTAAGTTAATTTAAATTTAGTTAAGGTAATAGTTTATATCATCTACAAAACAGTTCTGCAGAAAACAGTGATGTCATTGTGCATACAAATGATATTAAAACATTAACTAGAATTTAATACTATGTTTTTTTAAAAAATGTTTTAAAGAGAGACTAGTAGATAAAAGCTATAATATATATGATATCTATCTAATCCAACTATAAAACTTTATATAATATAACTTTAATTACTTGAAACAACTATTTCAACTATTATTTAATTACTTTATGTATAAATTAAATTATAATTAGGAACATATTTTTATTGTATATAAATAGAATATTATATTACATTAAACAAATCAAGAAGATTTTTATTGAACAGAATAGACATTTATTATGGCATCCATAAATGCAAATAAAGTCATTAAGCAAAGCAAGCATCCGCTTGAACAAATAAAAGCCTCTTTTAAATACTGAAAAATAAGTTTTCATCTACATACATTTGCATTTATGAATAAAGAATTTGCCCAGAATCAACATTGCATAAATGAAAAATGCATCCAACAGCATTCTAAATATAATATGCTTTCTAGCAAAAGTGGGCCGTGACTGGATCGTTGTCTTCAACCAATAAGACATTTTTTTTCAAGAAATATTTGAGTGCACACAAAATAAAAGATGATCAGTTGTCTCTATGTCAAAGATTTTAAAATCAAGAAGTAGCAAAAGGCACTTTCGCTGTAACCCTCAATGACAGATGAGTCCCGCCCCCGTTAAACAAACTCGAACCTCATTTGTCGAAAGGGAACTTCTTTCTAGTATCTTATTGGTCGCTTGGTAAATCAGTTGTTGAAAATACCCAATAAGAACATCGCAGCAGTCGCGATTGGCCAGAGGCATCTCTCAACGGCTCTGCGATTGGCTAAATAGAAAATTCAGACAAACTTCATTGGCGTGTGTTCTTTCGACGTTTGCGCCTACGGACACCGTAAGCATGGACTGACTGACATCATATCGTCAAACACGAACAGACAAACGTCAGCTTACCTTGGGCCGGAGGAAGGCAAACATAAGTCTTAAAGAATTCACTTCTCCGCGCGCCTGCTTTTATCCTGTTAGCCACTGGTTTGCCCATTTGTCGTACGCCTAGATAGAGCAGCTTTGCAATTGGAAAGGCACCGACAACCATCTTGGCGGAAAATGCGTCATCTAAGAAGGCGGGATGATAAGGACGTCACATGGATCAATAAATAGATGCCTCAGAAGCGGCCGCTAGACGTAAGCCGTCCGCCATATTGGAACTGTCAAAGCCGGTCCGTGAACATTCAAGAGCAAGTTGTCTGAACATCTGCAACCGTAGTTAGACGCATGTATAATGTCTATATTTCAGCAGATCATTTGCTCAACTCAATACAAGACGAAGGTGTCAGCTGAGATAACGCGACATTAAAAAAAGTACCATATAGTAAAAACATGTAAGTTTGAGTCAGTACGTTACAAAAACACACAAACCAACACATTCTCACATGGGAAAGGTTATTCTATTTCTTGAGGAATTTAAATCTCGGCGATTTCACAACGAGAAGCTGCACAATGTTGTGAATGACGACACTCTGACCGTTCCAAGATGGCGGACGCGCCGACGTGTCTTGAGTGGTCGAAGTCGACATCTAAGTATGCATATCTATGAGGTGGACGATGCTCTTGTGTAATATTAATGACGTTGGTTTAATATTCATGAGATTTATAAATATATATATATATATATTAGTTTAAGAAAATATATATATATATAACCCTTATCGTACTTTATTTTTTTTAAGGGTCGCCCCTATTTGTTTTACTAGCCTATATGTATATGTATATATACGGACATTTGTGCACTGGAATTCTTACAATGCATTCTAAACAGCTCTTAAATAAATACATAAAAACAATCACGATACAAATAAGAAACAAATATATTAACATGTCTGCGCGCATTGGGGCGCATTGTTTACCTGCGCCAGCTGTGAAACACCTGGATCGGGTTTCAGAAGCAGTGGGCTGGACTCAATATCTCTGAACTTCACTGGCAAGAGTTAAACAAACACCATTGAAATGTTTTCCAGCTAGTCATGTAACACATCCATGCTCAGCGGGACTAAGTTCTAGGACTTTACACAGCACGACAACCTTCACAACTGTTACAGCTATTCAGGTAAAGGAATATACATGTTATTGTGCTTTTGACTGAGAGTTCAGTCTTTTACTTGTTTTGAGAAGACTGTGGATTACAGTGGACTCGATCGTGTCCGTCATGCCAGGCCTTTTAGAAACCTTTTAAAGAATTTATATTTTAAAATATGTGCTGTTTCGAAAGTTTTTTTTAAGGCGCCTTTGTGTTAGAGAATGTAGAAGGAGGAGTCAGGGAAGCTTTAATGGGAATCAGATGTCTTGGGGAAAAAGGCTTTTGAAGTCTGTTCTCATTGAGCTGTCCACTCAACAATATATTAGCCTATTCATTATTCAACCTGAATGAAGTCTTTGAATTCACCTAAAGTTCGAGCTCTTATTTATTTAGTACTAATGTAGTTTTGTAGGAACCTACTTTGTGTTGTTCAGAATATGAAGGCCTGTCAATATGAAAGCCAGTTGCTTTTTGTTACAGATGTTCGTTAGCATTTCTTGTCGGGATACATGAGGACTAAACCTTTTAACCCTATAAATCACTGTATCATATGATATTTGATATATGAAGGCCTCTAAATTATCAAAATGGTCAACGGTTTTTTCTTTGCTGAAAAACATGTACACACTCTTCTAGCAAGTAAAAGGCTTTTAGCATAATTCTAAAAAATTCCACCTTGTTTTAAGATTACATTGTTAGTAATATTTCAAGATGAACACTTTATAATCCATACATCATTTTTACACATCATGTTCAAACGTATGTGTAAAATATGACACAACAGGCTTTTGAGGAACGTTTATTTGTTCAACTCTCAAGCACAATTGTATTACATTGCATTATATATATACAATACAATTACAGTGCTATTATTCTAAAAAAATAAGAATTTAAATATTGTCTTAAAACTATAAATTATTGTATTTTTATCACTTTCTCATCCTCAAGTTGTTCTAAACTTGTATCAGTTTCTTACTTCAGTTTTTTTTTACAGGTATTTAAAGAATGCTGGGAACCAGACAGTTGATGCACCCATTGACTAGATATGAATGCCTTTTTTTTACTATGGAAGTCAATGGCTACCATTAACTGTCTATTACCAACATTCTTTAAAATATCTTCCTTTGTGTTCTCTTCATGATGACAGAAGTGACATTTTTGTCTGAACTATATATTTAACACATTATTGGGATATATTTACAGTGTATGCGTTTTATGTAAGTTGTGTTATAAAGATCTCATTGATTTACTTGTTTGGGCCTCTGAATTAAATGTTGGTGTTTTTTATTTCCTCCTCCATGCATATTCTTCTCACTATAAAAGCCTGATGTATATAATATTGTATAAAAATTGAAACATACATGCAAACTTTTTTTAAAAAGATTTTCCTTAATAGGATTAGCACACTTACAGTTCAGAAAATAGATGTTTCTGACTATTGTTTGGGTTAGGGTGACCATATTTTGATTACCAAAAAACAGGACACTCGGCCCGGCAAACAGATAGGCCTACTCAAATGATACTCGAAGTTTACTCAAAGATACCTTATTAATTTCAATACATTTAATGTAGGTTATGCCTCCTCTGTATGGATAGAAATTTGTTATATTGTTATATGAAGACAGGACATGTGGGAAAACAGGACAGTTGGTCACCCTAGTTTGGGTTAAACATGCCACATCTTTTGATCAAGAGTGTGTTTTTTCAACCTTCATGTCATTTGTGTTGGGGGGGATTAAGTTTATTTTCAGCATTCAGGCCTGATTTACCATCATACTAAGAGCTGTCGGAACTAGCTGAACTGCATATCTGCCCGATCCTGTCCTGCTGCAACTTGTTTGGAGCTTTTTTGGCTGCCTTTTGCACTTTATAATCAGACAAATTTGCATGTTTGTTCAATCACATGTCAGTCTGTCCTTGTGTGCACTGTGGTTAAAGTTGTAAAGGTCGGATGCAGTCGGGCTGGATGTTGGATATCTTGTGTGATTCACGAGGAATGTTAAGCTTGTAATTACGAAGACTTGAGAGATTCCAGAGGCAAATGCTATTTGAGACTCTTCAGATTCCTCTTTACACATGCTGCACATAAACAAATATCCCTTAGAAGAACAGAAGTGTCTAGTATCATTGGTCAGAAAGAGTGTGCGTTGTCTTAAACGCACCCCATGGGATCAGCATGACTAACAGGGTTTAGTCAATGTTCTCCAGTGGCCGTCATTGTCTGAAATGTAACCTGACACTCCCCAATCTCATGTGTCAAGCCAAATATGATAACATGTCTTGATTTCTAAGTAGTTCTATTTCAGTATAATAGTTTTATTTCGCACCCAAAAATGTGATCATTTAAATTACTCACTCTCATGCTGTTTCAAATCTGTATGACTTGCGTTTTTCTGTCGGACATTTTGAAGAACAGTCAGTGATCATTTTATGAACAAACATTTTCTGTTGGGGGGGGGGGGGGGGACTTTGCTTTTCATTTAACAATTTAAAGCCCACTTTGATACCACAGCAAAAATCTAGCTTTTAATAATTAAATATTATAGACAAGTGAACAGCCATTAACAAAATAAAAACAAATACACAAGTTACAAGCATAGATGATAAATACAATAAAACAAAGTTACAAATAAAGTATGGTCTAACAGTATTCAGGTACAGAAATGTAATCATTAAATTTAAAATAACACTATAGTGTTCACTGCATAAGTTAAATATAGATTAATCTTTGTTTTTTGTTGTTTGATTAACATTAATGGCAATACTGTTGAATTTTCATCATTATTGGATGATCGTCTTCAACAGCGGACTCGGCGACGGTTAATGCATGCATCTTCAGGGTAACACATACACTGATGAATGAGCGCTGCTTTTAAATGACACATTTCTTTAAAACAAAATTGATTTTACAGAATTTCATTTTCTTAATGCATAAACAGGCTTTACTCCCTTGAAACTTAAACTGGAATGTCACTGTTTCTGTCACTGCGACTTAGCGAACACGCACACACACATCACTTTTGAAGTAAAATTGAAAATTGAGGATGCAGTGCAACTTAATGCATCGTGATATCGAATCGAACTGAATCGATGACATGATAATCGTAATCGAACCGAACCGTGAGTACAGGTTCACACCCCTACTGCGATCCGTGGCACCCATAGGGACGCCTTTAAGGGGACTAAATTTGCTCCTACTTCAGAGTAGGGTCTAACCCAGCACAAAAGGAACTAGTGACGCAAATGTACGTTGAATGGCCGAACACACAACAAAAACACAGCTCCGATTACAGCATCCTCCGTCCTCCAGGTGTTTAATGCGTCACTGTCAACCGGCTTACGTCACTTCAGAGTTACTGGCGGTGCGAATGCAAAGGAGAATAGTTCTCGGGGGACCAACCTGGTGGCTAGTTCACACAACTGAGTTCCTATAACTGCCTGGTGCGAAAGCCCATAATGTGACAATTGGGTGGGGTTTATAAGATTTTGATCTTTTGTATCCAGTCCATGGTCCATGTCAGGGTAAAAGTTGCTCCACTCCCCTTCAGAAGCAGCCTTTTCAAGAGTTTGAAATAAAATCCCAAGACTCAAGTAATCAATGCCTTTCATTGTAAGAGCAGAGTTCTGAGCTTTTGTACATGGCCATTTTGCAGTCATTGCATATTTGTGTAATTTATTTTTATTCTTTATCTGATGAAGTTCTTACACTCTCAGAAAAGCGGTCACTGGGGCGGTACCTGTTCAAAAGCTACACTTGTAGATAAAGGGTGCATATATTGGTATCTTAAAGGGACATATTAGATCCTAAAGTGTACCTTTTCAAAAGATACCGCCCTAGTGACAGCTTTTTCTGAGAGCTGGTTATAAATCATTACACCTTTTTTGACAAGGTCCTACATGAATTCCAAACCTGTTACATGCTGTTTGAATTCATGGCTTAGTTTGTTCTTATCAGTTAGATTATGAAAATCTCTTGTTTTTTCTTGTTGTCTCAATGCCATGAGGTGCGTCATGTCTGAGACCTGTCATGAATGTTCACTTATAATTAAAAGTGACTTATAGGGATAGTTCACTCAGTTTTTATGTTACTCCAAATCGGTATGTCTTTTTCTGTCTGACACAAAAGAATTTAAATGGGTTAAAAATAACTGAACTTCATTGAGTATGACAAATAAAATTTTTCAAAATATATTTTGTTTTCTACAGAAGTGAGTCAGATTTGGGATGACATGAGGGTGAGTAAATGATGACCAAATCATCACTGTTGGGTGAACTATGCCTTTAATTAACCGTCTGGAGAACTGTGTGGATCTAAATGCTGCTTAGACTGGTACAATCTGTACTATTTGTTGTCTTGTCTGTAGATAGTGATTGACCTTTATTTATTATTCCTTGGTTTTTAAAGGGTACCTATTATGGAATTTTGAAAATTGCTCTTTCATGTAGTGTGTAACATAGATCTAAGTGAACGAAAACATCCTGCAAAGTTTTAAATATGAAAGTTCACCGTATACAAAGTTATTGTCTCTCAAAGTAAGAGTCGACTCTGAGTCGCTGATATGAATCGATAGACGAACGATGCTTTTTCTCTAAATTTATGACGTCACCTGTACAAGTTATTTGAATAAAGCCCTATTCGCACGGGATTAGTATTACCTGGTGACCTCTAGTAATTTGTAATAATTGCGGAGTTTGTCTGAGATCTTAATCCCGTGCGAATCGACCATGTCTGTAATTTGTAAAGTAAAAATTCCCCCGCAAATTACCTACTATATTTCGCCGAACACCGAGGTCCTGTGATAATATTAGTCCCGTGCGAATCGGCATCTCTGTGATTTGGCCGGATCGTATATCATTTTTTCAAGGTTTTTGTTTCATGTGCGCCTTTTTATCCATCTTTCGCGAATAATGGAGGCTGGTTTGGAGTGTTTTGATAGTATTTTGGGTGCTGAGTCATATCGCTTCACACAACTACACAATTTGCAGAAAGTGCAAGCTGAAGATCATCGGAAGAGCAAAACAAAAAGAATGATTAAATGGAGATGAATTAGCATGTATAGCAGCGTGCGGTAAGGAACTTTATTCTGTTTAGGCTATGTCATAATATATCATACAGCTAGACCGAACGAAAAGAAATTTCCAAGCAATAGCCTGACGCCATATCCGGGAGATAAGTCAGTAAATTTGAGTAAAATCACAGGCTTCGGTTATCCCGTGCGAATGCGCCACAGGAAATTCAGATGTGGCGGGGTAATTTCTAAATCACACGAGGTCCCCAGATAATACTAATCCAGGGCGAATAGGGCTTAAGATACGCCCACTCATTGCGTTCGGAGACGCCAGGGGAAACTAACATCATGTCGACGAGACGCTGTGTTTTGAAGTGCGACGCACTTTTTTCATCCCCCAGTGAGGAGCATTTAGCAAGACTAGAAGGTATAAACGCCTCGTCCGTTTGGAGAGGGGCGCGCGCAGTCAGCGGAGACTCACGCTCATGCGGACGCGTCGAGTATAAACAAGGCTTAAGTGGCTACAGTTCATATATACAAGTAACTATACCACAGAAGTATAGCCGAACCTTGTTCTGTGTTCGCGTCATTTTGAAGACGATTTGCACACAAACCTAAATGCTATAAAGTATGGATTTGCGAGCTGTCTGATACTGAAGGAAGGTTCAGTACCGAGTTTATTTGGATCAGTCTTTCGGTCTTTTGTCACGCTCTCCCGCCACACATTGTATTTCTCACGCTGAAAAACTATTTGTAATATATTCAATATGCCGCAGCGCCCAAAACTCTGGCCGCGCCGCTCTCACTGTCGAACCGGCAGGAATCAAGCGCGTCTCCGAGTCCTCTCTGGTGTTGTTCGTCTGGTGTTGTTAGCCAATCAGAAAATAGCACTATTGTATCTGGGTAAGAATTAACGCAAAAACCAATGACACCCCGTCGGCTCGGTGTCACTCCTTTGGGCTGTGGTAGCTAACATATCACCGCAGATTAGCGTCACGCAAAGGCGGGGGTTTGGAAAAATGACTCGCTAAACGATTCATATGGGAGTCGGTGAGCAAATCAGGTAAAATAAATACATACTATAAGACAACAAAAGTGTTTTTTGTCATTTCATGCTTGTAAAACTGTTGTTGGGGACTCCCAGAACAATATTAGGAACATTTTAAATGCCATAATAGGTGCCCTTTAATGATTCACCTACAAGATGACACTTGGTTACATAGAAACACTTTTCAAATTAACCCTGCCTAAAATAAATCTGCAACGAAAGATTATTTTGATGTTTTTTATTTTGCTGAATAATTGGATGACAACATTTTTATAATAAAAAATGATAATCAATTATTTGAAAACATTAATAAATAATTATTAGCATAAATTAAAGTTATAGTCAAATTAATTAAAATTAATTAATTTTAATAATTTACAAAAATGTTATTCCACATCCTGCCCAATGGTGTCCTCCAAACAATGTGCAAATGTTGGCATATTTTGTGATATTTTCACCCTTACGCTCTGTCATGGGGATATCGCGGGCATCATCTATGAATGGGATAGATAGCAGCGTTACCTATAGCTATACTTCCGATGACAAGACCCCTGTTCCAAGATGGCGGCGGTTTTGACGCATGCTTAGAACCCCAAGGCGACATCTAGTGTATATATCTATGGTTCCTTGTCAGTCTGTCATGTGATTCCCTGTTTATCATGTGAGCCAATTGACATGTCAATTGTTAATTGTCTGATGATTGTTCACAGGTGTTCTTGTCTTGTAATTAGTCAGTGTATTTAAGCCCTCATGTTTGCCCTGTGTCTTTGTCGAGGATTGAATGTTTCCAGCCGTTGTTCTTGTTTTATGTTTGTTTATGTTTTGGAAAGTAAAGTTTGCGTTTGGGTCGTCACCAGTTTGCCTCCAGTGGATTGATGTTGTATGTTGGTTGTTCTGTTCCCTTGTCCGAGTCTGTCTTTGTCAAGTTTTGAGTTTATTTAAATAAATACTGCATGTGGATCCTGCTTCCTCCCATGTTTCAACCACATCGTTACAAATCTGCCTTCAAAAAATAAGATCATGGTCTCTATTTAAACATGAAATACAGCTTGAATTGAATAAAAAAAAAAAAAAAAAAATCAGTGGGTCAACAAGAAGCTGAAGATTCTCTCAAAATACAAAATTAAAAAAAATATTGAACAAAAATATATTAGATTGATTTTACTGAAAATGGAAAAAAAAGTTGCATTTCAGGAGTTCTGTCTCTGTTGACCGCGAACAACACAAGCGTGACTCCTAATATTAACAAAAACAAGCACAAACTGAATGTTAACTGATAGAAGGAGCACACATTCACTAATCTGGTGGATGTTTTCCATGCACAGTGCACAGCAAATTATCTTCAATATATTATAAATAAAATTATCTTCACTAATCTGTCCATTATTTTCATTATCGATTATTATTGATCAGTTTTTGCTGCGCTATATAAATAATAAATGAAAACCTATGTTTATATAAGATAGAGGCTGAGATTTACAAGATGCAAATAAATGATTACTTTGAAATTCATATCATGCAAATCAGGGTAAAGGACAAGTGTAACACCTGATTGAGAAACTGTGCTGAGAAAGTGAGAATATGAGCAGTTTCTGCCACCACACCCTGATTCATCAGTAAAAGCACGGCTGTTTTAGACATTTAGTCATGGTTTCTGCCCTAGGCTCAGAAAATGGGCTAGGTCTTTTTATCAGCGCAGGGAGAGAGTTATTATTAACCTGTGTCACTCAACTTCACATTCCAGGCTCGCTGTATTGCAAGCGAGTGTGTTTTTCACCCTTTTTCCCCCTGTTTTTTCTGCAGTTCAACAACGTGCAAAGTGAAAAAACACCTAATGTGTTAAATGTTGCACATGCTTGTTAAAAAGAATCATTATATCATCCATCACTTATTGCACAGTTTTTAAAAAGGATGAGAAACTGGCATTTCAAATTTTGGGTCAGTAAGATATAATTATTAGGATTTTTCCTTTTCTTTTTTTTTTACTTTTATTCAGTCAGGATGCATTAAATTGATCAGAAGTTACTGTAAAAAAACATTTACATGACTCTTACAAAAGATTTCCTATGTCAAATAATAACTTTCACTTGTTTCTTAAGCAGCAAATTATCATTTTAGATAATAATGATTTCTGAAGGATCATGTGACACTGAGGACTGGAGTAATGATGCTGAAAATTCAGCTTTGATCACAGGAATACATTACATTTGAAAAGAATAGATAAATAAAAGTTTTCATTTAGATAATTGTGCAGGCTATTCTACAAACATATCTCAAATGTTTAATAAAAATACATCATCATCATCATATTAGAAGTGTATTCAAGTTATTGTGTGTGTAAATTGCATTTTTGATGCATTTTTGAATAAAGTTATTTATCTGAATTTTAAAGAAAAATTATATGACCCTATTACATTTCCAAAGGTCAAAATAAAACCATGTTTTGTAAATTATAAATAATTAGATTGCAAATTTTAATGGTATATTGACCGCTCAAGTAATATTTCATAAATCTTGTCACTTTATTTTAGGAAGGGAGGGCATTTCGAAGTGCATTTGTTTAGGTGACCCAGGCAATGCCCTCAGATCAGTCATGCTGCAGTTTGGCAAGAGAAAGGCACACACACAGTTCATTGAAAATGTCAGATCAAATAAGCTCATGGAAGTGACTGTGTAACTAATACAACCCCACTAAAAGTTCACCAAATATCAGCTTAATGTTATTCATAATAAGTCATTGTTTTACAAAGGACAATATTTGCATGCTGTATGTTTTAACAATGTAAAATGAGCGATGTCCACAAACCTCCTCCAATATTGAAACCTGCACAAATAAATTACTAAAGTTTTTTCTATTATTATTTTTTATTTATAGAGGAAGAAAATTTTCAGATATGCATAAAATCTCTCTATGCGCAGCCCACGTGTCTATATGTTCTCACACATGTTGGGTGTAGAAGTATGTAGACACATGAGCAGCATGTGAACGTCATTGTGTCACTTGCTCTTTATTCAGTGACAGTTAGTGTGAAGAAGGGATTGCAGCAAAAGATGTTGCACGTGGGACAGGGCGTTTCTCTGAAGGTATTTTTTGACTGTTGGAATGCGTTAGAAAATCTCGCACGTCCTGATCTATGTCAATGTTATAGTAGGCTGGGCAATCTTCACTATTGCAGAATAATCATGACTCAATAATAAACAGTGCTGGTCAGAATTAGTTGTATGAACCAAACTCATATTAAAGGTGAACTTGGTAACTTTTTTAACTTAATAAAGCTGTCTAGAAATCATTTGGATGGTTAAACAACCTGCTCTGGTGATATTGGTGACTTTCCTAGCTCCCCCAAGCGTTCCCAGGCGGAAAACCAACCTTGCAACATGCGGACTACCGTCCCGGCAAAATGAAAATAGGAAGTCTCGTGAGAAGCGAGACGAGAACGAGCGAGAAACACAAACTGCTTTACTGGTTGATAACAGAATACAAAATGTCAATGTTCTATGATAATGTGTATGATGTATTACCCACCTCCGTAGACATAGCTCCGCAAGTGAAGTTGGCGGGCTCTGATAATAACAAATGCACATGAGCAGCGGTTGAACGGGGGAGAAGGGTGCCGCAAGTGAGTTTTTTTTTACGATAGCGTTGTGAAATATACGGCCCACAGCTGTAGGGGGAGCTCGTGGGGAAAACATGCAACAACAAAAGCGGAAATCAGCAAAGAAGACTAGAAGTTGCCGAATTCTGCTTTAAGTGTTTGCTGCCAAATTGCTATTTTTTGTTTCGTTTCGTCCGTCCATAGAAAAGTAACGGACACTACTGGAACTTCAAACTAAATTAACTTTTTTGGCAGCAAACACTTAAGATGGGTTTGGTGGACACAGGGATAAAAAAGTACCCCATGTGTAGAATGAAGTACTCTGCTGTATCTTTAATGCGGTCGGCCTAATTTTCTGCTGGAGGTCCTGGACTTCTTGTTCAGATACATGGCATCATGGATTCGACCAAATACCAACAGATAAAAACATCAAAACCTGACAGCCTGTGCTAGAAATCTTATAATGGGTCATGTTTGGATCTTCCATCAGGACAGTGATCCAAAAACAAACATCAAAATCAAAACAAAAATGGGTCACTAAACCAACCATCTGCATTGCAATGGTGTTCTCCAAACTCATCAGGCATTATAGGAGAAGACTCAGAGCTGTTATCTTGGAAAAAAGAGATTGCAAAAAGTATTTAATAAAAGGGGGCAAATGATTATTCCCAATGTGTTTTGGAGAAAAACATTTATTCCATAATGTGAGACATATATACACTCACCTCAAGGATTATTAGGAACACCATACTAATACTGTGTTTGACCCCCTTTCGCCTTCAGAACTGCCTTAATTCTACGTGGCATTGATTCAACAAGGTGCTGAAAGCATTCTTTAGAAATGTTGGCCCATATTGATAGGATAGCATCTTGCAGTTGATGGAGATTTGTGGGATGCACATCCATGGCACGAAGCTCCCGTTCCACCACATCCCAAAGATGCTCTATTGGGTTGAGATCTGGTGACTGTGGGGGCCATTTTAGTACAGTGAACTCATTGTCATGTTCAAGAAACCAATTTGAAATGATTGGAGCTTTGTGACATGGTGCATTATCTTGCTGGAAGTAGCCATCAGAGGTGGCCATAAAGGGACGGACATGGTCAGAAACAATGCTCAGGTAGGCCGTGGCATTTAAACGATGCCCAATTGGCACTAAGGGACCTAAAGTGTGCCAAGAAAACATCCCCCACACCATTACACCACCACCACCAGCCTGCACAGTGGTAACAAGGCATGATGGATCCATGTTCTCATTCTGTTTACGCCAAATTCTGACTCTACCATCTGAATGTCTCAACAGAAATCGAGACTAGCAGACCAGGCAACATTTTTCCAGTCTTCAACTGTCCAATTTTGGTGAGCTCTTGCAATTTGTAGCCTCTTTTTCCTATTTGTATGAGATGAGTGGTACCCGGTGGGGTCTTCTGCTGTTGTAGCCCATCCGCCTCAAGGTTGTGCGTTCACAAATGCTTTGCTGCATACCTCGGTTGTAACGAGTGGTTATTTCAGTCAAAGTTGCTCTTCTATCAGCTTGAATCAGTCGGCCCATTCTCCTCTGACCTCTAACATCAACAAGGCATTTTCGCCCGCAGGACTGCCGCATACTGGATGTTTTTCCCTTTTCACACCATTCTTTGTAAACCCTAGAAATGGTTGTGCGTGAAAATCCCAGTAACTGAGCAGATTGTGAAATACTCAGACCGGCCCGTCTGGCACCAACAACCAAGCCACGCTCAAAATTGCTTAAAATGCTTTCTTTCCCATTCTGACATTCAGTTTGGAGTTTAGGAGATTGTCTTGACCAGGACCACATCCCTAAATGCATTGAAGCAACTGCCATGTGATTGGTTGATTAGATAATTGCATTAATGAGAAATTGAACAGGTGTTCCTAATAATCCTTTAGGTGAGTGTATATATATATATATATATATATATATATATATATATATATATATATATATATATATATATATATATATATATATATATATATATATATATATATATATATATTAGATTAGATTAGATTAGATTCAACTTTATTGTCATTACACAAGTACAGGTACAAGGCAACGAAATGCAGTTTGGGTCTAACCAGAAGTGCAATAGCAGCAAGTGCAGGATATACAGTGGTTCCATAAGTGCAGTACATGGATATGTACTGAATAAATATAGAATTGAATACTATTATAAACAGATTTTTTCAGATAGATTAGTCCTATGAATATAATATACAGATAGCTATTATTGTGAACAGAATTTACAGCTAGATATGTACTGAATATAATATACAGATGGATATTACTATAAACAGAATTTTTACAGATATGTACAATGAACATAATTTACAGATGGTTATTACTATACGTAGTTTACAGGTGAATATGTACTATGAATATATATAAAGATGGATTTAAAGTAGTGCAAATTAAGTTGGACAGATACTATCCGAGTGAAAGTGCAGTGGAAAGTAATTGCATATTACAGTTAAAGTACGGTATTGCAATGTATATGTAAACAATTGGTACTGTAAATAAACAGTCGGCAGTGCAAATTGATATTCCAGTCAGGTAAGTAGTGCAAGATGCATATGTAAACAGTTGTTACTATAATAATAGTAATAGTAGTCAGCAGTGCAAATGAACATTATAACATTACAAATATCAAAATGGAGGCAGGTGTGATGAGGGAGAGGAGAGTTTATCAGTATATGAGGGGAGTGGGATCAGTGAGGGTTAGAGTTCAGTAAAGACACAGCTCTGGGGAAAAAGCTGTTCTTTAGTCTGCTGGTCCTGGTCCGGAGGCACCTGAAACGCCTGCCGGAGGGCAGGAGAGAAAACAGTCTGTGGGCTGGGTGAGAGGAGTTCCTTAAGGATGCTGCGAGCTCGGTGCAGACAGCGTTTCCTCTGGATGTGCTCGATGGCAGGTAGTGGAGTCCCAGTGATGCGCTGGGCGGTTTTCACCACCCGCTGCAGTGCCTTGCGCTCCGCAACAGAGCAGCTCCCATACCACACTGTAGCACAGTTGGTCAGGATGCTTTCTATTGCACAGCGATAGAAGTTCACCAGGATAGTCGAGGAAAGCTGATTCTTCCTCAGTGTCCTCAGGAAGAAGAGGCGCTGGTGAGCCTTCTTGACCAGGCAGGAGGTGTTGGTTGTCCAGGACATGTCCGCCGAGATGTGGATTCCCAAGAACTTGAAACTGGAGACACGCTCAACAGCCATTCCATTGATGTGGATGGTGTCGTGTGTGCCTCTTGACTCTTTCCTGAAGTCCATGATGAGCTCCTTCGTTTTGGTGGTGTTGAGGAGCTGGTTATTTTCAGTGCACCATGTGGCCAGGTGCTTGATCTCCTCCCTATAGGCAGTCTCATCGTTGTTGCTGATGAGACCAATCACCGTAGTGTCGTCCGCAAACTTGATGATGGAATTAGATTCGTACACAGGTTTGCAGTCGGAGGTGAAGAGGGAGTAGAGAAACGGGCTTAGCACACAGCCCTGTGGTACACCAGTGTTGAGTGTGATGGATGTGGAGCAGGTGGAGCCAGATCGAACATTCTGGGGTCTGTTGGTCAGAAAGTCCAAAATCCAGTTGCACATGGAAGTGTTGATGCCCAGGTCTCCAAGTTTGGCTATTAGCTTAGTTGGGATGACCGTGTTGAATGCTGAGCTGAAGTCAACAAACAACATGCGTGCATAGGTGTTCTTTTTGTCCAGATGTGTGAGCACAGAGTGCAGTGCCATGGAAACTGCATCCTCTGTGCTCCTATTGCTACGGTAGGCAAACTGATGTGAGTCCAATGTGGATGGTAGAGAGTCTTTAAGGTGTGCCAGGACCAGCCGCTCAAAGCACTTCATTACGATGGGTGTGAGTGCTACAGGGCGGTAGTCGTTAAGGCACTTCGGGCTGGAGTGTTTTGGCACTGGCACAATGGAAGTGCATTTAAAGCATGTTGGTACAGCTGCTTGGGCAAGAGACAGGTTGAAAATGTCTGTAAAAACCCCAGCGAGCTGCTCCGCACATGCCCTGAGTACACGTCCAGGGATGTTGTCTGGTCCAGCAGCCTTGTGCACGCTGATCCTGCTCAGTGCATTGCAGACATCTGTGGAGGAGAGTGTGATTGGCGGGTGGTCTGCTGAGGATTTGAGCTTGGTGGCAGTTTCTATGTTGTCTCTTTCAAAGCGAGCATAAAAGTCATTTAGCTCGTTCAGGAAGTTGGCATCAGTGGCTGCGGGGGTGGAGTGAGTGGGTTTGTAGTCGCTGATGGCCTGAATGCCCTGCCACATGCGTCGAGGGTCAGCGTTGGAAAAGTGTCCCTCTATCTTAAGCTTGTAGCAGTGCTTGGCCTCTTTGATGCCCCTTTTCAGATTTGCTCTGGAAGTGCTATAGGCTTGTGCGTCTCCTGATCTGAAGGCAGTGTTGCGTGTCTTCAATAGGATTCTCACTTCCCTGTTCATCCATGGCTTCTGATTTGGGTATGTGGTGATCTGCTTCTGGGTTGTAATACTGTCAATGGTGGTATTAATATAATCCAGTACAGAGGAGGTGTAGCAGTCAATGTCCGTGTGAAAGTCACTGGTGGCTTGAGAAGCAAACATACTCCAGTCAGTGTGTGAAAACCTTTCCTGGAGTGAGAAATCTGCCCCCGCAGGCCACACCTTGATGGTCTTCACTGATGGCTTCACACGATTGATGAGAGGTGCATATTTGGGCATGAGGAACAAAGAAAGGTGGTCTGACTGCCCCAGGTGGGGGAGGGGTGTCGCGACGTAAGCTCCAGCCATGTTTGTGTAAACATGGTCTAAAGTTTTGTTTCCTCTAGTGTGACAGGAAACATGCTGGTGAAATTTCGGTAGCACTGACTTTAGGTTTGAATGATTAAAATCACCCGCAACAATAAACGCAGCTTCCGGGTGGACAGTCTGTTGTTTACTGATGGCTGTGTGAAGTTCTTTCATAGCAAGCTTAGCATCAGCATCCGGGGGAATATAGGCTGCAGTTATAATGGTGGAAGTGAACTCCCGCGGTAGATAAAACGGTCTACATTTAACCATGAGAAACTCAAGGTTAGCTGAACAATGTCTCCCAACAATAGCAGAGTTTGTGCACCAAGCTTTGTTAATGTAAATGCACAATCCACCACCTCTGGTCTTACCGGAGCCATCTAATGTTCTATCCGCCCGGAATGTATGGCGTCCCGCTAGCTCAATAGCGTTGTCCGGTATTCCGCTGTTTAACCATGTTTCCGTGAAGATTAGGACATTACAGTTCAAAAGTCTCTTGTTGCATGTGATGTTGAGTCGAATCTCGTCCATTTTGTTCAACAGCGACCGTACATTGGCAAGGAAAATGCTGGGTAAAGAGAGCCGATGTGGTGTTAGCTTTAGCTTCGCTCTTAGTCCTCCGCGCTTCCCCCGCCTTTGTTTACGATCTCGACGCCGCCTGCGAGCATTTCCGCCCGGCCGAGCAGAGTGCATTGCCTCGGGTGTTCTGGCGATCTCAGGAAGCAGTCGAAGGTTGTCCATAAAACTGTCGGAAGTTCGCAAACCAATATCCAAAAGCTCAAATCGGGTGTACGATGTAAAGGCACAACTGTTCTGCACGAACAGACCCGAAATGTAATTTTGGGTTTTGAAAAAATGATGGGTTTTTTAAAAAAGGCAAAAAAAGTTGGACGGGAAATTCCGAGTGAAAAGTGGGAGGGAAAGTAATTGCTATTACAGTTAAAAATACGGGGGTTTTTTGCAATTAATGTAAAACAATTGGTATGTTTAAAAAAACATTCGGGGCCCGTTGCAATTTTATTTTTCCAGTTTAGGTAAGTAGTGAAAAATTTATATGTAAAAGGGTTTTCCGTTAAAAAAAATTAAATAGTAAGTCAGCAGTGGGAAATGAAAAAATTAAAAAACATTAAAAAATATCAAAATGGAGGGCAGGTGTATGGGGGGAGAGGAGGGGTTTATCAGTATAAAGAGGGAAATGGGGGTCGTGAGGGTTTAAAATTCCCGTAAAAAACCCAGTCTGGGGAAAAAGCTGTTCTTTAGTCTGCCCGGGCCTGGTCCGGAGGGACCTGAAAAGCCTGCCAGGGCAGGGGAGAAAAAAAGTTGCCCTTTGGGGGGGTGAGATTAGATTAGATTAGATTCAATTTTATTGTCATTACACAAGTACAGGTACAAGGCAACGAAATGCAGTTTGGGTTTCTAACCAGAAGTGCAATAGCAGCAAGTGCAGGATATACAGTGTTCCTAAGTGCAGTACATGGATATGTACTGAATAAATAAAGAATTGAATACTATTATAAACAATTTTTTCAGATAGATTAGTCCTATGAATAATATACAGATAGCTATTATTGTAAACAGAATTTACAGCTAGATATGTACTGAATATAAAATACAGATGGATATTACTATAACAGAATTTTTACAGATATGTACAATGAACATAATTTACAGATGGTTATTACTATACGTAGTTTACAGGTGAATATGTACTATGAATATATATAAGATGGATTTAAAGTAGTGCAAATTAAGTTGGACAGATACTTCCGAGTGAAAGTGCAGTGGAAAGTAATTGCAAAATTACAGTTAAAGTACGGTATTGCAATGTATATGTAAACAATTGGTACTGTAAATAAACAGTCGGCAGTGCAAATTGATATTCCAGTCAGGTAAGTAGTGCAAGATGCATATGTAAACAGTTGTTTACTAAATAATAGTAGTCAGAGGCAAATGAAACATTGAAAACTTAAAATATAAAAGGGGGCAGGTGAAAGAAATTATACATTAAAGGGATATCTGGAGGAGTTATAAGAAGTGGGGAAAAGAGCTGTTCTTAGTCGTGTCTGGTAGGGCACTCGAACGCTGCGAGGGAGAGCAGAAAACAGTCTGGGAGGGTGAGAGGTCCTTAAGGATGCTGCGAGCTCGGTGCAGACAGCGTTTCCTCTGGATGTGCTCGATGGCAGGTAGTGGGAGTCCCAGTGATGCGCTGGGGCGGTTTTCACCACCCGCTGCAGTGCCTTGCGCTCCGCAACAGAGCAGCTCCCATACCCACTGTAGCACAGTTGGGTCAGGATGCTTTCTATTGCACAGCGATAGAAGTTCACCAGGATAGTCGAGGAAAGCTGATTCTTCTCAGTGTCCTCCGGAAGAAGAGGCGCTGGTGAGCCTTCTTGACCAGGCAGGAGGTGTTGGTTGTCCAGGACATGTCCGCCGAGATGTGGATTCCCAAGAACTTGAAACTGGAGACACGCTCAACAGCCATTTCCATTGATGTGGATGGTGTCGTGTGTGCCTCTTGACTCTTTCCTGAAGTCCATGATGAGCTCCTTCGTTTTGGTGGTGTTGAGGAGCTGGTTATTTTCAGTGCACCATGTGGCCAGGTGCTTGATCTCCTCCCTATAGGCAGTCTCATCGTTGTTGCTGATGAGACCAATCACCGTAGTGTCGTCCGCAAACTTGATGATGGAATTAGATTCGTACACAGGTTTGCAGTCGGAGGTGAAGAGGGAGTAGAGAAACGGGCTTAGCACACAGCCCTGTGGTACACCAGTGTTGAGTGTGAGTGGATGTGGAGCAGGTGGAGCCAGATCGAACTTCTGGGGTCTGTTGGTCAGAAAGTCCAAAATCCAGTTGCACATGGAAGTGTTGATGCCCAGGTCTCCAAGTTTGGTATTAGCTTAGTTGGGATGACCGTGTTGAATGCTGAGCTGAAGTCAACAAACAACATGCGTGCATAGGTGTTTTTTTGTCCAGATGTGTGAGCACAGGTGCAGTGCCATGGAAACTGCATCCTCTGTGCTCCTATTGCTACGGTAGGCAAACTGATGTGAGTCCAATGTGGATGGTAGAGAGTCTTTAAGGTGTGCCAGGACCAGCGCTCAAAGCACTTCATTACGATGGGTGTGAGTGCTACAGGGCGGTAGTCGTTAAGGCACTTCGGGCTGGAGTGTTTTGGCACTGGCACAATGGAAGTGCATTTAAAGCATGTTGGTACAGCTGCTTGGGCAAGAGACAGGTTGAAAATGTCTGTAAAAACCCCAGCGAGCTGCTCCGCACATGCCCTGAGTACACGTCCAGGGATGTTGTCTGGTCCAGCAGCCTTGTGCACGCTGATCCTGCTCAGTGCATTGCAGACATCTGTGGAGGAGAGTGTGATTGGCGGGTGGTCTGCTGAGGATTTGAGCTTGGTGGCAGTTTTTTATGTTGTCTCTTTCAAAGCGAGCATAAAAGTCATTTAGCTCGTTCAGGAAGTTGGCATCAGTGGCTGCGGGGGTGGAGTGAGTGGGTTTGTAGTCGCTGATGGCCTGAATGCCTGCCACATGCGTCGAGGGTCAGCGTTGGAAAAGTGTCCCTCTATCTTAAGCTTGTAGCAGTGCTTGGCCTCTTTGATGCCCCTTTTCAGATTTGCTCTGGAAGTGCTATAGGCTTGTGCGTCTCCTGATCTGAAGGCAGTGTTGCGTGTCTTCAATAGGATTCTCACTTCCTGTTCATCCATGGCTTCTGATTTGGGTATGTGGTGATCTGCTTTGGGTTGTAATACTGTCAATGGTGGTATTAATATAATCCAGTACAGAGGAGGTGTAGCAGTCAATGTCCGTGTGAAGTCACTGGTGGCTTGAGAAGCAAACATACTCCAGTCAGTGTGTGAAAACCTTCCTGGAGTGAGAAATCTGCCCCGCAGGCCCCACACCTTGTGGTCTTCACTGATGGCTTCACACGATTGATGAGAGGTGCATATTTGGGCATGAGGAACAAAGAAAGGTGGTCTGATGCCCCAGGTGGGGGAGGGGTGTGTCGCGAGTAAGCTCCCGCCATGTTTGTGTAAACATGGTCTAAAGTTTTGTTTCCTTAGTGTGACAGGAAACATGCTGGTGAAATTTTCGGTAGCACTGACTTTAGGTTTTGAATGATTAAATCACCCCGCAACAATAAACGCAGCTTCCGGGTGGACAGTCTGTTGTTTACTGATGGCTGTGTGAAGTTCTTTCATAGCAAGCTTAGCATCAGCATCCGGGGGAATATAGGCTGCAGTTATAATGGTGGAAGTGAACTCCCGCGGTAGATAAAACGGTCTACATTTAACCATGAGAAACTCAAGGTTAGCTGAACAATGTCTCCCAACAATAGCAGAGTTTGTGCACCAAGCTTTGTTAATGTAAATGCACAATCCACCACCTCTGGTCTTACCGGAGCCATCTAATGTTCTATCCGCCCGGAATGTATGGCGTCCCGCTAGCTCAATAGCGTTGTCCGGTATTCCGCTGTTTAACCATGTTTCCGTGAAGATTAGGACATTACAGTTCAAAAGTCTCTTGTTGCATGTGATGTTGAGTCGAATCTCGTCCATTTTGTTCAACAGCGACCGTACATTGGCAAGGAAAATGCTGGGTAAAGAGAGCCGATGTGGTGTTAGCTTTAGCTTCGCTCTTAGTCCTCCGCGCTTCCCCCGCCTTTGTTTACGATCTCGACGCCGCCTGCGAGCATTTCCGCCCGGCCGAGCAGAGTGCATTGCCTCGGGTGTTCTGGCGATCTCAGGAAGCAGTCGAAGGTTGTCCATAAAACTGTCGGAAGTTCGCAAACCAATATCCAAAAGCTCAAATCGGGTGTACGATGTAAAGGCACAACTGTTCTGCACGAACAGACCCGAAATGAGCAAGAAAAATACAGCAAAATTGCAGAATCTGGAGAGACCGCGAGCCTCGCGATGTACTCGCGCCGCCATCTTGGTATCTTCTTCTTCTTCTTCTTCTTCCTGTTTAATGGCGATTAACTCCTAAGGAGCATTATCGCCACCTACTGTGCTGCTGGATGGCAAATTAACCTTGGGTGATGAGTCTGGATTCAAAAAAAAAAAAACAACACCTTTCTACCTATATCATCCCATACACATCAACATTAATTATCATACCTGCAATAGAGGTTTCATTGTGATTCATCCGGCGCTGCGTGTTCAGCTCCTCCGTCCACACTCATCCCCCATGGCAGGTTCAACATTACACACTTATTATAATCTATTTCCCAAACCTGAATCATATATGAACGCAAATAATGCTCTATATATCTGTCTATCCATTAAACCTTTTCCTAAAATATCCTCATTCTTCATTCTTTCCTCTCCATTCTTCAAATGACTGAATAACACATCCCGAAAAATATTATACTTACTACAATTAAATAATACATGACATACATTTTCAGATACACCACATTCATCACATAGTCCAGTCTCATGTAATCCCATAATTGCCAGTGTCGAGTTTAACCCTGAATGTCCAAGTCTTATCCTAGACAGCAAAACCTCTTCTTTCCTATTTCCTCCCTGGCAGTTTACCCTCCCTACTATCTTTGTGATACTGTGACACCATCTCCCTTTGCTACTACTATCCCATCTAATTTGCCACTTATTTATTAACTTTCTCTTTAAAATCGATTTTGCCTCCTTTTTCCCCATAGGTACTCTAACATCCACCTCTCTCTTTTCTAGTGCTTTTTTTGCTAGTTTATCAGCAACTTCATTACCAGATACCCCAACATGTGCTGGTACCCAACAAAAATACACCACTATTCCAGCTTCTTTCAGTCTGTATAATGATAAATAAATTTCCATTAACAAATCTTCTCTGTCTGATCTCGCATGTAATATACTAATTAAAGATGAAGAAGAATCTGAACATATGACTATTTTATTTGGTCTGACTTGTTCAACCCACTGTAGTCCTATTATTATAGCTGTTTCTTGGTATCTTTTATACATATATATCTTTATATACATGCATACACGTATATAGTTTGTATAAAGTTTGGGTCGATAAGATTTATTTATTTTTGCTCACAAAGGCTGCATTTATTTGATCAAAACTACAGTTAAAACAGCAATATTGTTCACATTTCAATGTTTCAATATTATTAATATTTAAAGTAATTGTTTTCTAAAAGTAAATGTAATCTACTATTTTCAGTGTCACATGATCCTTCAGAAATCATTCTAATAGGAACATGTCTTATCACAGTGTTGAAAACAGTTGTGCTGCTTAATATTTTTCTTTCTCACTTTATTTTGATTTTCTCTACATAAACAAAATACATAACACAATTACAGATATCATTGAAATGTCACATTTATTTAATAGTAAGTATAAGAATTCACAGAGACAGAACAATGTTAAAGTTAAGAAATAATACAAAGGTGATATACAATTATGGATCTGTCATATTGTCATCTGTCAATATGAACTGTCAAATTATGTTCAAACATAATTCCGCATGAGTTCAAAAAAATAAATAAAAAAGAATTCAAAACCCCTTAATGTTGTAAAATAAATATATATAAATTAATATTTTTGTGAAATCGTGATACATGCCTACATTTTTTATTTGATAGAAAGTTCAAAACAACAGGATTTATTTGAAATAGAAATCTTTTGTTACAATAAAAAAGTAATTTCTGTTACTTTTGACAGTTTAACGCAGACATACTGACCCCAAGCTTTTGAAGTATCTAGTCTTCTCTAATTCTATAATTATTGCACCATTTTTTCTGATGATATTATTTGGAGGATGATATTTTAACTATAAAAAAATAATTTGTAACACTGTAGGACTGCTTAAAAGATGTTATGTTGAAAAGATAGCTTGTAGTTACTAGTTACGGACTGGTAGTTCAAGCTGTTTATGTGGTTAAACATAGTAGGAAGAAATTTAAAAGTAGGGATGCACCGATTTTGGCCGATACTGATAATCGATAATTAATTATATTTGAAAACCGACAACCAATATATTAGCCGATAAATCTAAATCCGAATTTTGATATAATTTTTTAGAGCCTGATTAAAAAAACAAAAGCCTCTCCATTAAAAGCAAATGTTCTCATTATAATTGTATGTCTATATGACAGACTTGAGCTGCACATCTAGCACTTACTGTATTTTTCTTTTCTTGAAGTGATTCCAATCATATTTCAAGCAATTTAAAACCATCACAGCGAACAGTGTGCATCTGGTAAATGTAAAGGTAAAGAAGTGTTTACTGTCAGAACAAAATAAAATAAAAAGTGCTTTAGCATCAAATATATAGATAATAGAATGGAGAACAACTGATTTAGAATATTTCTGTCTCGAGTCAGAAAGCATGCTCTTCCTAAAGATTGGATGTTAGAAATAATGATAATGGACAAAGAGAAGGCAATTTCACTTTGACTGATGAGGAATGGGAGAATATATTATATATATTTTGTTGGAGAAATGTGTATCTCGTTTCTTCATAACACCTTGTCAAAGTGCTCATTTTGAACAGGGAAGTCCTGAGTGTTGGAGAAAGTGTGGTTGTCAAAAGGCGCATCATTATCATGTGTTCTGGGACTGTTTGGTGATTCAAAAATACTGGTTCGAAATCAACAAATTGTATTTGATGATGTCCCCATCCTACTGGATTTCAGAACTATGTACCTAAACTCCTGCCGTGGACACAGCCAATGGATATCTCTGGAGTATACTCCTGGCTGCGGGGAAAAAGGCCATTACAATAAAATGGATGACTCAAACTGCTCCGACAATCAGGGAATGGGTAGACTTTATTATGGACATAAGGAAAATTTAAAAAATCACATTCGGATTACATTTACAACTGGAGAAATTGGAAAGACTTTGGAATAAGTGGGATACGTATACTGATTTACATCTGTCTTAATATTCTTTTGATACGTTGTTCTTGCTCTCTGGTCATGTTTTGTGAAAAAAAAAGAAGAAAAGAAATGATGATGGACAATGAAAGATTGATCTGATCTTCTTTTTTGCACTCAGGCGGTGTGTTGAATGAACTGGAGGACACGTCTACAGAAACACAAACACCATGAACTCCCAGGGCAGCTATGGCAGCAACTTGATGTGTGAGTATTGCAGTGCACCAACGTAGGCAATGTGGGACAGGTCACGATGCAGCTTTATAATAATATGGTTACTTACATGTCTACGCATGCTAAGATTTTTCAGTCCTTTGTGAGTGTCTACAAAATGGCAAATAAGATGCTACTGTACATAGTTCTGGAGTGGCTTGTTACATCATGTTTTCTTTGTCTGAGCACTTACAATCATTATTGTATATTTACTCAATGTTTGTGTGTGTGTGTTGTAGTTCAGTCCATCAACGATGAACTGAACGCATCTTTGGCCACAGCGGACGAGCTGTCACGGGAGTTCAGCTCTCTCTTGTCAGAAGCCACTCCTGTTGTTCAAACCACTACAGTACAGGTACAGAACTGACTCAAGACTGAGATGCTTCATATTCTCAAGAAGACGTTTTTATATCTTATTTTGGTAGTTGACATTACAAGCAGTGACAACACTGTCCTGCAGTGATACACACCATATAATCATTATTCATGCAGTTTGTAGCTTCATGTTTATCAGTAGACAATATGGACTTTTTACTTGTAGAAATATATATTTTAGTTCACAGCAGAACTATTTAAATGACCTGTAAAACCACTACAAAATATAATACAATACAAAAATAGCAACCAATTACATCTAGGGTTGGGAAAAGGAACATACTTATATTTATATATCTTATGAATGCATTTATTTGCTAATATACAATAAAAACAGTCAGCAATATTGTGATATTATTACAACTTAAAGTTGTTTTCTTTTTTTAAATGTAATTTATTCCTGTGAATTTTCAGCATCATTACTCCAGACTTAAATAAAATAAAAAATGTTGTTGGTTTTGTGATATTGAGAATACATATTCTTCTGATATAGATATATCAGTGAATGTTCAATACTTATATATACATGTATATCACATGTCAGCAGTTTACTAATAATGTGACTTAATAAATTAATGTTATTATTCTCACCTGTGCTAAGTTTGTTTGTGCTACTCTCCCTGTGACGAAACACATAGGAGAATTTTGTTTTTAATAAAGGCTTTTCAATTGAAAAAAGACTGCCATGGTCATCCCAGAACTTTATAGCCGCGTTTCCACTGCCGGGCCAGGGCCGAGCCATGCCAGTGCGTGCCAGGGCCAGTCGCGTTTCCACTGTCACTTCCGGGGCTTGATCGGGGCTTACTCGGGGCCAACGGCCAGGATTTCTGGCCCGTCGAATACCTTGGGCCAAAGAAGGCCAGCTCGGGCTAGAGGCGTGCTCAAGGTAAAAGGTGGAGTTTATCAGTGTTATGGAACGTTATGAAGCAAGATGCACATTTCACTTTTTTATTTCGCGCAAAATAATCGCTGCTCGAAATGGAGAATCGCCTGTACTGGTCTGTCGGAGATACCAAAGCTCTTCTGAGCATTTTGGCAGAAGAAAGGGTACAACGTCAATTTGACGGCGTGTGAAGAAACGAGGACGTTATAAAATACATCGATGCTGAACTTTCTAAATGGTAAATGGAATGCATTTATATAGCGCTTTCACAGACCGAATGGCCACCAAAGCGCTTTACATATTGCCTCTCATTCACCCATTCATACACTCATTCATACACCGACGGCGGTGTCAGCCATGCAAGGCACCACCCAGCTCGTCGGGAGCAGCTGGGGTTAGGTGTCTTGCTCATGGACACCTCGACACTTGGTCAGGTGGAACCGGGGATTGAACCACCAACCTTTCAGTTTGTAGACAACCTACATGAGTTCAGGAAAGTTCAGAAAAAGTTCAGGAAAAAATAAAAAGTTGCGGCCGCAGTATTGTACAAGGCGATTCAAACGCACAATGGACAAAGCGGAGCTCAAAGAAGGAACTTTCCATGGTTCAACTTGATGGACGGTGTGCTGGGTCACCATCGGTGTGCTGGGTCACTGTCCCTCTGTTAGTGGCGACTCGAGAGACAATCGGGACACTATTGCAGCCACGGCCGGTGAGTTAATATACATGCTAGCTTACTAACTTAAAAAAATAAATAAATCCATAATACCCGCTGAAATGGGTTGGGTTGTATGACGTTTGATCCAGAAAGGCGTGTTAGGGGCGGGGTTTAGGGTAGCGCTGTGGGGCTACTGGCCCGGCAGTGGAAACGCAAGCCCGGTGCTTGAGGCCCGAGGCCACTGGCTCAGCTCGGCTCGATGTTAGCCCTGGCCCGGCCCTAGCCCGGCAGTGGAAACGCGGCTATTGACTTTATTCCACTATTTGAGATGGTGCATATGTAGCTAAATATTGTTCTAGTAGTGTATTTTGGATCCAACATCATGATGTTTTTCCTTGATCTTTTTTTTATTGTAGAGTTCCAGCCCCAAACCCCAGGGCAGCAGCAGCAATGGCAACAGCAGTTACAGCGCAAACAATAATGGATCTGAGAACATCAGGACAAGCTTCCCCGTTTCCCAGAGCTCAGACTCCACCATCAGCAGGAAAGAATCCAACCTGGACCTTCCTCCTGCTCTCACAACTCGAGCTCCATCACCCGCGCTAGACAGCATGAAGTTTAAGCCTTCATCTCCCAGTCCTTTAATCCAGCAGCACTCCCCTTTCACGACACGCAAAGACAGCTCAGATTCATGGTATTCCGTCGACCAAAAGATACCCCCTAATATGTCTCCAAATACATTAAAACGAATGCCGCAGAGGTCTCAAGAACGAAGCACAAGAGGATCGATGAGCTATGCAGAACTATCGCCCTTACCTAGCCCCACGTACGACAGTAAAGCGTCCCGCAGTTCGCTTCAGCCCTCTTCTAGCCCCAAGTCTTTAATGAACAGGTCATCACGGCTGGATCGAGCTCCTTCCCCTCAGCCTTTTAGCCAACCATCAGCCAGTACGCTACCACGCAACTTCCAGCCATTCAGACCAGGTATTTGGGATTTTGAGTGTATTAAATGCATGTAAATAAACTCACAAAATAAATTATTTTCAAAAGATGCCATGCATTAAATAATGTAAGAAATGAATACAGGTCATTTTAGACCCATGTTGTGCATTAGAAGAGGTTTGCATTGCTTGTGCATCAAAGGGTTAAAAATAAAGGTTCTTGATTGCCATTTGCAGTTCCATGAAGAATCTTTTTAAAGGTTCTTTTTTCTTTATAGACCCCTTTTGCGCCGACGTCACAATTACGTCACGGCGCTAAGCAAAACAAAGTGAAAACTGGAGGCGGCCAATACAAACCAGCACAGATTCGGCTAGATAATAAGGAGCTTAAATTATTATTATTATTATTAAATTTGTTTGGTGCAAGAATCGCCTAGGCTCCAATTTGAAATTTTATCGCATAATGTTTTCTAAATTATTGTGATTATTTGTGAATCATCTATGATTGTATACATTGTTGTGATATATTGTGATAGACTTTTTGAAGAACCTGGTAAGAAAGAATAATCAAATACATAGTTAATTAATATAATTTTAATACATAAAAAAATATTTGTATTTCTAGAAAATGGCAGAACTGCGAAATGTAACGTTACCACAAGTCTTGTACGTGGTATTCATCACATAGTTATAGGCATCTAAAGATTTATATGCCCTTTACGCTCGGTTTCTCTAAGGTCAGTGTAGAAGTCAGGCCACTCAACCGAGGTAACGTTAATGGGATAGTTCACCCAAAAATGAAAATTCCGTCAGTAATTACTCTCCCTCATGTCGTTCCAACCCCTTAAGACTTTCGTTCATCTTCGGAACACAAATGAAGATATTTGTGATTAAATCTGAGAGCTGGATCACTCCTCCATAGGCTTCTAAAGGATTGAAACTTGACATCCCTGAAAAGTCATTAAAGACATCGTTAAAAGAGTCCAAGTGACTACAGTGGCTCAATCTTAAGTTTATAAAACGACGAGAATACTTTTTGCGTGCAAAAAAACACAAAAATAACGACTTTATTCAACCATCTCTTCTCTTTCGTGTCATTCTCCTAAGCTGTTGACGTAGTGTAACAGCGCAGCGCTTCTGTGTTATACGTCACACGTAGGCTCACTATTGGCCGACGCTGGTCATGTGTGTGATGCCTGTGACGTTCAAACCAGAAGCGTTGCGCAATAACACTACGTGAAATCTCCAGGCCCAAAGAGAATACTTGAATAGAGTCGCTATTTTTGTTTGTTTTTTGCGCTCAAAAAGTATTCTCGTAGCTTGATAAACTTAAGATCTAGCCACTGTAGTCACTTGGACTATTTTAACGATTTCTTTGATAACTTTTCGGGGCTGTCAAGTTTCAATCCTTTAGAAGCCTATGGAGGAGTGATCCAGCTCTCAGATTTCATCAAAAATATCTTAATTTGTGTTCCGAAGATGAACGAAAGTCTTACGGGGTTGGAACGACATGAGGGTGAGTAATTACTGACAGAATTTTCATTTTTGGGTGAACTAACGAAAAGTTCTTTAGGCAACCCATAATGCTTCTTGTACAGTGTGTACAGTGGGCACCAAAGGTCTTTGGTTGGTGCTTAAGCTTTTTTTTGGTTTATCGTTTGTTCTTCCATCTCATTTCAGAAGAGGGAATGCAGAGGCAGAAGACCGCCTGGAACGAGACAGACCTGGATGTGTACGAGAGAAAGCCTCACCACACCTATGATAGTGAGTTCTGTTGCACAATTTACACTGAATATAAAAGTAATATAAACACACAATGACTCACTTTTCTTTCATAAAATTGCATTGCTCAGTAGTAACATTGTGCAACAATTAACAGGAATTAATAATCAAATACCTGTTTTTATGCATTCAGATATTTCCATTGAAATTGAGTGCCTGTTTTGTACTTATTTCAGAATATATAAAAATGATATTAAACAATTTTATTAAACTAACAGACTTTACATTGACTGCTACATGAGACAATTCTTAATATTTTTTTAATTAATTTTACATAAATGTTAAGTGAATAATGAAAAAGTATATATATATCACAATCTATATCAATTCCAGTCACATAATATTGCTTCTGTGTAACAAACACATTTAATCATTCATCACATACAAATAATTTGTCTTTAAGTGCTCTAAAAGTTTACAATATGATAATATACAATAAATATAGTCCTTTACACAGTCTTTAAAGTTTTATGTATTATGACAAAGAAAATACTTTTTATTGGTTTATTCAAAGTCATACCTTCTTTATTAAGCATTTTATGGAATGAAAATGGGTTTGTTACATGCAGTAGACTGGGTTAACTGTAAGCTCATATCAGCATCTCGAGTCAAGCCTCTCTCTTAATGTTAACTCTTCATTAATTATGTGTTTTCCTCTGTTGTAGAGAATGAGTGGATCAGACCAGCCGTACCCAACAGCAACTGGAAAGAATCGAACCTGGATGCACCTTCTTCCGCCAAGGTGTGTAAACTTTGCCGTGTGTGTGAAAGTGGTTGTTGATGATCTTAATATTGCCCAGGGCATCATTACAGTGCAAATGTCATTGTTGAATAATCTGGATCAACTGAAACCCGTTGACATTTTCTCTTTCACTCCCACATAATGCTTTTTTATGGTTGCTTTTTGCCAAAATGTAATGTAAAGACTATAACAAACAAAAAAAGCTTTATATGTAATTATGCCTTAGGATTTCCAGGAATAAGAAACATGTTTAGACAATTCCCATGAAACACGCAAAAGCTGTCATCTCATTTTCTTACAAGCTCCTGCCCTTACTGTCTTTTGTGCTGTGAATTTTAAAATGTTTCCAGATTTAAAGTGTGCTCTATTGGCATGACAAGTATTTTAATTTTGTATTGCCAAAGCATTTGCCTACAGGTATACAAATATGCAAATAAAATGTAATAGTGTAAAACAACAACAACATAATAATAATAATAACAGGGTTCCAAAACTGAAACAATGTTTAAAAGTAATTATTGAAATAAAATCACATATGTAGTTTAGCAGTCTTAAAACTGATATTTTGATATTAATGTTTAATTATATAAATATATACATACAGTATACACACAGTATATACACACAATGGGTCTCATTCATGAAACATTCCTAAATATATGAGTAAGTATGTGAGTGATTTGCGCAAAAAAAGAGATCTTCCCGAAAACTCTTCTCCTGATTCACAAATACTTCGTAAACGTCAGATGTGATAGTGAAATGTGTGTGTGTGTGTGTTAATGAATTCCAATCAGTCATAAATGGGACGCGCTTGCACGCTCATTCTCAATTACCATACATCCCGCCCATTAAATCCGACTGACAGCTATGGGCATCATATTATGACATGAATGCGAATGAAAAAGAAAAATTTCTCAGATGCAGAAATTGAAGTTTTATTATCAGAAGTTCATTCAAAACGCCACATTTTATTTTCAAGCGTATAGTGGCGTATCAGGTCCTAAAAAAGGAAGCTTGGCAGCATATTACAGATGCAGTTAATGGAGTTTCATCTGTTAATCAGTCCCAGAAGTGAGAAGAAAATGGTTCGACATGAAGCTTGACAGCAAAAAAACGAATTAATTCACTTCGAAAAAATCGTATTCAAACTGGAGGAGGACCACCATCGCATATGCTATATTACTGGCTCTCATAATAAAAGTAAAAAGAAAAAACGTATGTAATTACTATATATAGGCCTAATATGTTTTAAAAATGCTGTGTAAATATGTACCCGATTAAGGTGAATTAAAATGCAGCCTTATTAATGAGCAAACCGTTCGGGTGTTAAGCGCACTATTTACGCGTGGCTGGGAGCAGGTGTAGATTTCTTGCGTACCAACTAACATTTGGAAAATACGAACATTTTAATGAATCCGAAAATTTACGCCAGAAGCACTTTACACACGATTTACACAAAAATTCGTTCTGCTCGTGTTTCATGAATGAGACCCAATGTAACTGACTGAGAATGTGGAGAAAAAACTATGCTTTCTATGTTCTCTAATTCTCAGTTTCTTCTCTGTCTTCAGGATACCGCTCCCCGTTCTCTCCCGTCCTCTCACAGCTCGCTCCCGAGAAACACTCGTATCTCCGTGCCCCCTGACCTCCCCTCAAACCCCAGCTCAGCGTACAGCTCTCAGCAAATCATTTCCCGGATCCCCGTTCCCCCTCCTAGCTCTGAGGTCCGTCAGCACAGGCCCATCCCGCTCTCCTTAATCATGAGGATCCAGAACCCTGGCAGTTACACCCCAGAGCCCCAGCCAGGGGTTTTCTATCAACACCCCCCCTGCCCCGAGAGTACCTGCGGCAAAACCAGACGCCCCAACCTCAGCAAGCTCAGAGACAGGCGCCCTACTATAGAGAAGGTACCAGCTACCAGATGGCATGAGTGGGCCAACGAGCACTCAATGACGTGACACACACTCTTCACTTATTCAAACACACAGCTCATACATACAGTGACTTGAATAAACCTTTCATGAGCATGTTTTTAATTTCTGAATTAAAATTAATTTGGATTAATTTGATTGATTTTGTTTTTGTCAATTAAAAACTAAAACAATGTTTAAATTTATTTAGCAGAGTCTTTTTTTATTATTTATTTTAAAACTGATTATTATATATATATATATATACACAGTATTAACACAGTATATATTTTAATATGTATTATGACAGAAAAACTGCCTGCTAAATCAAGATCATATGGTTCAACCATAACACAAATAAAAAAAACATAAAACAGGAAATGATTTCATAAAGTAGACCCCCTGCAAGTCTATTACAATAGCAATAACAATTGCAAAAAAATACAATACCAGTTCATTTGACCATTGCATGACCAAGGCAAGATTAGTTTTAAAATGTAATGTGCAACTTCCCAAAAAGTTGATATTTGTAAATTGATTTGTGAATAGAAAAAACTTTTTCCTTGAAAAATCTATTTACATTTTTCCTTTGAAAATGCTGATTGGATTGAATTGAATTGAAATTGAAAGCATTTATTGTCATTGTATTTGCATTCAACGAAATTATGAGCGCTTATGTGTTTTCAAGAAAATGGTTTATTACTTTTAACTTGATGCTTACATGACATTTGTAGTCATGTGATGTTATTACATTTAGTCATTAAATTGAAGAATTATTTTTAAAAACCCTCACTACAAAGACTACATTTCAACTTGGCACATGCAGCTACATTTTAACATTTTTATTATTATTATTCAGGGTTCCAACACAGTTTAGAAAATTATGGAATTTTATTTATGAAAATATGTGTTTCCAGACTATTGCCCCTATTCAGTTTTCAAAAAAATAAAATTAAGACTTAAGAATGTATCATACAAGCAGGGTGTTTTCATGGCAATTGTTTGGTGATTCATGAAAATAAAATAAAAATATTTACAGATGCCAAATATAATGGTGAAAATAATGCTCTATGAACCATTTATGTTAAATATGGTCTGAAAAATATACAGAGAGGTTTAGAAATTTCAGTCTGGAATTTTGAAATGGATTTGAAATTTATTATTGACACGTTTATTTGCAATTTGAAATGCTATTTTTTTGTCTGTTGCTTTCTTCTAAACAGTACTGCGCCCTGGAGATGTTGATGCTGAGCTTGAGAAACAAGACACGAGTAAAACAGAAGGCCCTGTGATCATGAAACCAGGCGGAGAGGCTAAAGTGGAGGATTTGGAAATGCCCCCTCGTCCTCTCAGTCCCTCACGTCTTCAGCCGGTGGTGGCTCCTCAGTCAGAGCTGGGCACGGACCTCGACGAACTGATGCGCATCCGGGCTGAGTTCCCCAGGGCCCTGAAGAGACGCGGCTCGGCCGAAGTTCCTCAGCCCCAGTATGACCTGCCCATTTCCCAGCCCAACGCTTACAAGCTGATGATAAATAAACTGTTTCGCAGGAAGACCATCCGCATCAAGGAAGAACCAGCGGCTGAAAGCGCCAGCTCTTCAGATGGAGAAGAGAGTCCCAAATCTGCTCTGACAATAAATCCAATGCCAATCACAGAGATACAGGTCTCTCCTGCACAGAAGGTGAGAGGCAGACACATTACATATTGCTCAGTAACAGTGGACACCAATCACAGTTAAGAGGATATTTGATCTTAATCTGCTCTTACAGGGTATTCACTCTATCTTACGGAAGGAAAGCAAAGCCAATAAATCCTCCATCCGTAGAGCTCACCTGAGCCCACTGGTTCTGATGTTGGATGGGTCCTTAGTAGGAGAGTTGGAAACTGTACAGAGGGCTGCGCAGGAGGTATGTGCCACTAGCTATGTTTCTATCCACACGTTTTTATCCGAATTAAGTGATATCGAATGAAAAATGCCTTATGGAAACAGTAAAAATCGATAGAATTTCATGAATATCGACTCAAATGAAATGCGTTCGGTCTCATCGGATTTTATCTTGATGGATATACGGCTTATGCGAATAACACGGATGGAAACGTTATTATGGCGCGATCCATTTTGTTTAGCAAAACTTTGTTCGCAAATGTTTGCTTGAATGTTGTGCAAAAATCAATGGAAACACATTTCAAATCAATTCGATATACCAATTTGATCGCAAAACAGCATGTGATGTCATTACGCACAGGCTTTTATTCGCATTAATAAAATTTTGTTTGGCCATAAAAATTCTGGGGGCCATAAAAATTGTGAAAATTATTAAAAATGCTGTCCATGGCTGGCAACCTTTTTTTCTTTTCTTTTTTTTAAATGTTAGTGAGAAAGAGTTTATTTATTTAAGTTTGAATGTAAATATTTGTAATTATTTGCATAAATTAAAACTGGAAGTGAAAAAATAAATGTTAAGGAATTACTATAATGTGCACTAAAATCTGAACAAAAACTCAATAAAATTACAGCGACTTTACTTTTCAAAGATACAAATTATATGAAATATGTTATAAATATATGTAACGATTTTGCATAAATAAAAATACTTCAAAATAATACTGAAAATAAAAATACAAAATAAAAACGGATAAAATGTTCAAGTGTCAAAATGCATCCCTTACTTGTAAATAACGAGTGCACTTGTGTGTCCCTGTATAGATGAGTGACCCAAGCCAGTCTAATGATGAAGGCATCACAGCCCTTCACAATGCCATCTGCGGTGGACACTCACAAGTGGTGGAGTTCCTGGTGCGGATCGGGGCGAACGTTAGCGCTCCGGACAGTCACGGATGGTGAGTGATCACTTTAATAAGTGTATATATATGTGCCTATGTCTTTGCATATGTATGTACACTAAATATTCACTCTCATCTCATTGGCAGGACGCCTCTACACTGTGCTGCATCCTGTAATGACCGTAAAATGTGTGAGTTTCTGGTTCGTAACGGAGCAGCGGTGATGGCCGTGACAGACAGCGATGGGGCCACCGCATCACAGAAGTGTGACCCGTACGCCCCGGGCTTCGAGGAGTGTGAGGGCTTCCTGAGAGGTAGGATGATGTCATGAGAATAAAACCTTAACAGACATTACTTGTGTACAGAGGTAAACTAAATGTCGCAACACAAGTTTTTACAGGCGTAACGCCTACATGTGTGTTAACTCCCAGCATTAAATTTAGCATGTCGCAATCAATAATCTGTGCATTCCTGAGATAGTGCGATCCGCTCATATGGGTTGGAAATAACGGTCAGTACAAGTCAGGCAATTCATAAACTGTAGGGTGGAGATGACATGCAATACACCCTTGCTAACTCACCAACACTAGTTTGAGCACAGTCATGTATGCAACGGATTAATTTGCTCCAGCCACCATTATGCTCAGACAGCTTCACGTGTGTGTGTTTTGTTTAGGTGTGGAGGAAATGATGGGTGTAGAGAACAGTGGGGTGGTGTACGCTCTATGGGCATATCCTGCGCAGGCTCCCGATGAACTGAGCTTCAGAGAAGGAGACATGGTGACCATCCTGCAGAAGCCTGAGGGCGTGGACTGGTGGTGGGCTTCACTGTGTGGCAGAGAGGGCTTCGTACCAAACAACTACTTTGGGGTAAGAAGAGCTCATTTACACGAAAAATAATGGTCTAATACACGGTTCGTAACTGGGGGATTGAGGCCCACTCGGGGGAGGGGGCTTTGAATCATTTTGTTTACACTTTATTTTCAAGGTGACGTTGTTACAGTGTAATTACTTTGCAGTTACTGAGTAATATTAATTTACTACATGTACTTACTGTAGGGTTATTGTTAAGGTTTGATTTAGGGTTTGCTATGTTTGGTTTATTGGATAATTTACTGTTATTACTATGGTAAGTACATGTACCATTATTATGTTGGAAAATGGATGGCCTTTGGGTCAAAAAGTAAAAAAAATTAAACTTTTCAGCCGTTTAAATGTGCAGTAAATGATTTCTGAGAAACGCTGTTGAAAGTGGATCGAACTGAGCAGCACAACACACTTGTTGCCAATCAGCAGTAGGGGGCGTGTCCACTCATGATGGGGGGGAAGAGTGAGCCAATCAGCAGTAGGGGGCGTGTCCACTCATGATGGGGGGGGAAGAGTGAGCCAATCAGCAGTAGGGGGCGTGTCCACTCATGATGGGGGGGAAGAGTGAGCCAATCAGCAGTAGGGGGCGTGTCCACTCATGATGGGGGGTAAGAGTGAGCCAATCAGCAGTAGGGGCGTGTCCACTCATGATGGGGGGGAAGAGTGAGCCAATCAGCAGTAGGGGCGTGTCCACTCATGATGGGGGGAAGAATGAGCCAATCAGCAGTAGGGGCGTGTCCACTCATGATGGGGGGAAGAGTGAGCCAATCAGCAGTAGGGGCGTGTCCACTCATGATGGGGGGAAGAGTGAGCCAATCAGCAGTAGGGGGCGTGTCCACTCATGATGGGGGGGAAGAGTGAGCCAATCAGCAGTAGGGGGCAGGTCCACTCATGATGGGGGGAAGAGTGAGCCAATCAGCAGTAGGGGGCGTGTCCACTCATGATGGGGGGTAAGAGTGAGCCAATCAGCAGTAGGGGCGTGTCCACTCATGATGGGGGAAGAGTGAGCCAATCAGCAGTAGGGGCGTGTCCACTCATGATGGGGGGGAAGAGTGAGCCAATCAGCAGTAGGGGGCGTGTCCACTCATGATGGGGGTAAGAGTGAGCCAATCAGCAGTAGGGGCGTGTCCACTCATGATGGGGGAAGAGTGAGCCAATCAGCAGTAGGGGCGTGTCCACTCATGATGGGGGGGAAGAGTGAGCCAATCAGCAGTAGGGGCGTGTCCACTCATGATGGGGGGAAGAGTGAGCCAATCAGCAGTAGGGGGCGTGTCCACTCATGATGGGGGGAAGAGTGAGCCAATCAGCAGTAGGGGCGTGTCCACTCATGATGGGGGGAAGAGTGAGCCAATCAGCAGTAGGGGGCGTGTCCACTCATGATGGGGGGGAAGAGTGAGCCAATCAGCAGTAGGGGCAGTGTCCACTCATGATAGGGGGGAAGAGTGAGCCAATCAGCAGTAGGGGGCGTGTCCACTCATAATGGGGGGAAGAATGAGCCAATCAGCAGTAGGGGGCGTGTCCACTCATAATGGGGGGGAAAGATGAGCCAATCAGCAGTAGGGGTTGTGTCCACTCATGATGGGGGGGAAGAGTGAGGCCAATCAGCAGTAGGGGCGTGTCCACTCATGATGGGGGGAAGAGTGAGCCAATCAGCAGTAGGGGGCGTGTCCACTCATGATGGGGGGGAAGAGTGAGCCAATCAGCAGTAGGGGGCGTGTCCACTCATGCTAGGGGGGAAGAGTGAGCCAATCAGCAGTAGGGGGCGTGTCCACTCATGCTAGGGGGGAAAAGTGAGCCAATCAGCAGTATGGGGAGTGTCCACTCATGATGGGGGAGGACGTTTACATTCATTACATTTATATAGCGCTTTTTTCACTCAAAGCACTTTACATAGAAGGGGGAATATCTCCTCAACCACCATCAATGTGCAGCATCTCCTGGACGATGCAACGGCAGCCATATTACGGCCATATGAGACATCCTGGGATTTTTTGTGATGACAGAGAGTCAGGACCTTGGTTTAACGTCTCATCCGAAGGACGGTGCTCTTACACCATATAGGGTCCCTGTCACTATACTGGGGCGTTAGGACCAACACATAGCACAGGCTTAGCTTCAGTGGGCAACCAGGGGGAGGAGAGAGAGTAAGCCAATTAGGAATGAGGGTGTAGCCAATCAGGAGTGAGGGGCGTGTCCACTCATGATGGGGGAGGAGATAGAGTGAGCAAGAGGGAGATTTGAAGATAGACTGTAGAAAGAGAGATGGCTGAGAGACATTACAAAAGAGAAAAGGTCAGAGGAATATCACTGGAAAAAGAAGCGTTATGATCAGGCTAGAGCTTGCGTTATATATTAGAAAAGTTTTTTGTTTCTGCTACAAACGTTGGTCTTGCTATGTTTTACAGAACCAAAGCTGTTTTTGTAATGTTATCTATAGTAACAGGACAGTTTTGAGTATCATTGTTTGTTTGGAGCTGCTGGAGACTAACCAACAACTCTTATTGTATATACTCTTGTGTACTCTGTTAATTTTTTGTACTTCCTTGTCGTTTGTTATCTTTGTATTATTTTTTACAAAGCATTATTTTGCTTTGCTTCAGCAATGATAAAGAGTCATCCACTCTTGCATTGTGTGTTCGTGCATTTTTGGGGCAGAGCAATGAAGGGATGGGTGTGTTTGTTTGGGTTGAGTTTTTCTCATGATTCACTTACTGCACCTTTAAAGCTAGTAGACCACCTTGGACTAGTAACAAACCAGATACCATGATCCAAACGCCAGTTTAAACTAGTACAGTTTGAAAGTTTCATAATTTTTACTCAGTCTTTAAATGTCATTTTGTCCTTTCTTGTTCTCTCACATGCAGCTTTTTCCAAAAGTGCGGCCTAAGTCACTCTGCTGAACCCATCCTCTAACATAAAGAGACAGAAGCGATCAGTGCATCTGAATCATGCCAACCAAGTCTGAACACAGGTTTCACATTTGTGTTTGAATATGTGTAAGATTTTTTTCTCTTCTCTCTTGTATAATAGACAGCTATTAATGGATTGTAGTTCAATCCCATACAATGTCAGTTCAGTTTTCACTATAAGAACACCATGACAAAGTCACTTCACTGGGAATAGTGGATATATAAGTTTATATAGACCTTACCAATGGTAAAACTGTCATTAAGAACAATTTATCTTGTAAATTAGAGCATGCTGCCTATATCATTTGAGAATAGGGACTTAGTTTCATTGTATAAGCAAACTGGACTGGATTAGATAATACATGTATAAAGTTTTATCATCTGTTTGTTTGGAAAGGCTCATTCTCTGTCCTGACTAATGTTTTTCAGCACTGAGCAGAAAGGAATTCATCAGTCTGTCAGTATTGCTTTTTTATGCATATTTTTCACGTTTGTTTTATCAGTTGTTAATCAGTAATGTTGCATAAATGCAATAAGGGTTTTTTAGAGATGCATTTGAATAACTAGTGTCCTAACTCTACTTTTTTTTACAGTATTCCACACCAAAATGTTAGCTTTTTATTTTTTATGTAACTTTTAACTTGCTATTTCTATCTGTTTTCATAGTGGCCTTTATGTAGTATGAAATATGAGTGAAAGTTTTCCTCTCGTAACAATATGCTCTCCATGTGGGTTGTATACTAAATATTTGCTTTGATGTGAGGGAAGTTTGCTTTAGAGGTGTGTGTGCGTGAGTGTTTGTTTTGATTAGCCTTGTTGAATCCACTGACTGTGACTGTTAAGAAGACAATGACAAATTGTAACTCTCTGTAATACTCTTGCACAAAAGAAACATAAATAAATACTAATTGTACATTTGTGGTTTGTTGGAATCTTTACTGGACATACATAATTGCTAATAAAGCTCTTTGCACACAGTGCATGCATGCAAGCCACCAGCAGAGGGCAAAGCCCAGTCATTTTTGATATCACACAAATCACATTTGCACCCATCACCCCTAGAGGTCACCCAAGCATAATTCTCATTTATTCGTGTGTGAATGGGGGGAGAAGTCTGCAAATGATATATGAGCTTAATTTTCTTCAAACTCTTGGTCAGGTATACTATAAATCCAATGTATTTTGATTAATGAGTTTGAAAGATTCTATAGAGATGGCGAATATATAATTTGAAGCATATTTGATTAATCAATTATTTAGCATTATTATGTGTACTCTGGTTTAATTAAGGCAAAACAAGCTAGTAATTAATCTTGTTAATTAAGTTCCAGAGGATTCTTTTGATCAGCCCTGCTATCAGATAGACTCGTTCATTTCACCTCACTCAACAGAAGCATGCTGACATTAAGTGATGAAAGAATTTCATATGCAAATATAATTCTGGGCATAGCTTGTTAATAACACAAAGCCGCCACCTACACTGAGAACTGGAGTGTCATCTAGAGCTTTTATTATCTATTTGCTTGTAATATATTTATGCTTTGTGTGGTAAGATTACATAAGTCTCAAGGGGCTTTATTCTCCTGAATACAGTGTTCGGAGAACCATGGACTAAGTAAACATCACTGTGCACTATTATAGTCACAGCTGGGTACTCGTTTATGGAGCGGAAGTATCTGTACTTGTATAACAAAGGCAGATGTCCTCAGCACATGGTGCGATTGTTATGCGCTATTATGCGGTTTTTTATCAAGTGTGTAATAAATATCGATTGCAATTGTTTAAATATTTTTATAATAAACAAATCACCACTCATACGTACCAGTACTACTTTCATGTTTCTCGTATCACTCCGCGACCTAGCTCTCTCTCGTCGTCATACAAACTCATGTTGCGCATTTTTGCGTTTGGAAACGGCTTCAACGAGGGAAGTAAAGTAAGTGAAATTAGGCAAAAGTTGCTGTTAAAATGGCTTTGGAGGTATTCAGTATTATATATTTCTTTCTTTCACCGTTTAGACAAGCAAACGAAAACACTGCTCAGAAGAACACAAACCGGTGAGAGACACTACAAAATGATGTGTGAGAGAAACTTTAGAGAAAGATAACACAGCTGGCAGTGGCAATTGCAGGTTAACACACCCTAAACAAGTATTTTGTTTCTTAAAGTCAAAATGAAACGGAAGTTGCGAATGCCATTGTCTTTTCTTATATGTTGTTGTAACGTATCTGAATCTTATTGAAAGTGCTTCTCGAACAAGAAAACTGTGGGGCGGGACTTGCAATTGCAATGATCTCATGAGTGACAGGTTGTTTCGCCCTCACGCCATTAAACAATTAATCAGAGAAAAGAACAAAGGCCTACTACTGCAAGTGAAAGGGTAAGTTATTTTGTAAATCATTTATAATAAATACAGTACTGCCATATTGTCATGGTTTCATGGTGACAGATTTATTATGCCACTCTTTGGAATACTTGATTCTGATTGGTCATCATGTTGATTTGCTTATTGGATTATCTTGTTTCATACAAAAGTGTGGAGCAAAAAAAAAAAATATATATTTCTCTCTCAAAAGCATTGCATTTTCCCAAAGAAAATTTCGACGCCAGAGAAAAATATAGATCTTCATATCAGGTCTGCCGTCAAGGGGGGCTATGATGATTTCAAGACACACCCCCACCCCACGAATACAATTTCAACCCTCAAGCCCCCCTGAGAATGATAAAAGTTCATATACATGCATAGAACAAACCAATGTTCATCCCTCCCTGTGAGAGGTGTGTTTGATGTAGGACTGGTGCTGTGGTGATGGGGCTTTGTATTGAATTGTGATTGTGTGAAGGTAGAACTCATTTGATGCCTCATTGGAACCCCATTATGATGGAGAGAATAGAGTGCTTTGGAAAACTCGAACAGAGAGAGCATGCCCCCTTCAGAAACAAACCAAACCTTATATCCACAGGCACACCTGAATGCTTTCCAGCTTTTTTTAGTCTCTCTCTCTCTCCCACTTTTCTGACCTCATCCCTTTATTTCCCATACCTCGTTTTTTTGCCTTGTTGAGTTCCACTCCACTGCCAGCCATCATCTGCTTCATTCTCTTGATTCTCTCGCACTGTCTTTTTCCTTCTGTGTTTTTTCTTCTGTCTGTCTCTCCCCCTGTTTTTCCATTCCTCTTTCTCAGACACACACTGTTAGTCTAGAGATGAGTTGGCCATTATTAGAGATGGCATTTTGGCCCATCAGCTCCTGACAGGCCCGCTTGACGTGACAAGATGGTGTACGTGCACCTCAAAACAAATAAACGTGTAATCAGCCGCCAACAGATGGGCTTTTCCGATGTCTCCAAAGGAAAAAAATAGAGAGAAAAAAATGATTGGAGTGGAAAAATGGTATGGTAGAAATGAAAGGCTGTTCTGTTTCTTTATCTCTTTCTCCCTCTTCATGTGTAAATTGAGAAAAAGAAACCTGTCAGCTGAATATGAAGGTACCGTAATCCATATTTTAGTGTGTAAAATGAATCGCAGAAGGATAAATTGCTGGTGTACATGACCAAATGCATCATAAAGTCTAATTATCGGACTGACATGACCTCAGATAAACTCTATATCGACAGCATGAGGACTGATTTCAGAGCCCTGTCCATTCAAACTGAAGTAAAACAAACAAATCTGATGTGGCATGTCCACTAAAACTAGGCACATTATATTTAAAGCCATTTAACATTGCACATCATCAAGTCCTCATATGAGAAGTGTTATTTTAGAATTATTTATAATAAGACACCGTTACTTCATAGACAGCCTTCTTTTTTATCCCCATTCTACTTTCTGTTATGAGTGTTTCTTTGGCTGGACCTGGACACACACACTGTGTAGACTACACACGCTGCCTCGTAGTTGTTGGTATCGGAGCATTTTAACGAGTACGAGTACATGAGCTCGGTATGTGCGGGTGCCGGTGCATCCCTATTTTTAATAATTAAAGTAACACTATGTAGTTTTTCAACCTTCATAATATATTTCCAAGACCCTTGTGATGGTACATCGACTTAAAATAAGTTAAATGACTCGTCTGCCATAGCCTGACGGGGTCTGTATCGCTTTTACTGGCACTGTGACTTCGGGGTTCGGGTAGGAACCCGTGCACAAAAAGAACTACAGAATTCGACTGCTTTACGTCAAGCGCTACAATAGTCATTATTTCGTTTTTCTTCGTTTCTGATGTCGCAATACATCATCCTTTCATGAAATCATGTAACATACTCTACCTTGTCTGTGGACATCGCTCATTCTAAAGCCGGTGCTGGGTAAACAGCGAGCGTGCGTGCGACGGTAGGCTAAATTATTTACGACAGCGGCAATGGACAATTTCATTTCCAACCAGTAGGGCGACCGAAGAGAAAAAGTTACTTGGTGTTGCTTTAAGGCACTTTTACAAGTACCTCTAAAACAATATGCCTGTTTTCAAGGGTTTTCCAGGACTTCAACTTCCAAAAGTCATATACAAGCACTTTAAGCAACCTGCGTGAAGTTGGCCCCCCACCCAACGCAAAACGTCGTCAAACTATGCTCAATCGTTTGTGCTCCGTTTGTGCTGGTTTGTGCTGTAAAAAGTTTCGTTTGTGCTGTTTCTGTTTTTTAGATATTAAAAGAATATTTTTAGGTCATTCTGAGGTCACGCAGCCCCCCCACATGCTCCAAATTAACCCAAAATAGTCTCGTTCGTTTGTGCTTCGTTTGTGCTGGTTTGTGCCGGTACAATTTTCGTTTGTGCTGCGTTGGGTTTTAAAATATCGGAAATTGAATTATAGACGATGACGTCACCAGCCCCCCCACATGCTCCAAATTCACCCAAAATAGACGCAATCGTTTGTGCTCCGTTTGTGCTGGTTTGTGCTGTAAAAAGTTTCGTTTGAGCTGCTTCAGTTATTTAGATATTAAAATAATATTATGTGGTCATTCTGAGGTCACGCAGCCCCCCACATGCTCCAAATTCATCCAAAATAGTCTCGTTCGTTTGTGCTTCGTTTGTGCTGGTTTGTGCCGGTAAAACTTTCGTTTGTGCTGCGTCGGGTTTTAAAATATTAGACATTAAATTATTGTTGATGACGTCACCAGCCCCCCCACATGCTCCAAATTTACTCAAAATAGTCTCGTTCGTTTGTGCTCCGTTTGTGCTGGTTTGTGCTGTAAAAAGTTTCGTTTGAGCTGCTTTGGTTTCTTAGATATTAAAATAATATTATTGTGGTCATTCTGAGGTCACGCAGCCCCCACATGCTCCAAATTTACCCAAAATAGTCTCGTTCGTTTGTGCTTCGTTTGTGCTGGTTTGTGCTGGTAAAATTTTCGTTTGTGCTGCGTCGGGTTTTAAAATATTAGACATTAAATTATTGTTGATGACATCACCAGCCCCCCACATGCTCCAAATTCACCCAAAATAGTCTCGTTCGTTTGTGCTTCGTTTGTGCCGGAAATATTTTCGTTTGTGCTGCGTCGGGTTTTAGAATAGGTATCAGACACTGCATGAAAGAGAATTATAAACGGTGACTTCATCAGCCCCCTACCTGCTCCAAATTTACCCCAAACAGGCTCAATCTTTTTTTCTTGACAAGGTAAGACCGAAACGCAAACCAAATATTTACTGAACTGTTATGTATGTGCGGTTTCAACTTTTAACGGACACTGCGGATCTAGGGATGTGTGGAATGTAACACAAACTCCAAGGTAAGTGTTTTTACTTACTGTATATTGTTTTGTTAATAACATAATATGAACATTGTCATAAATACACGCACCACAATCTGTTTGCAGTGTTATACGCGTGTCAGAAGTCATGATCCTTCAGAAATCAGTCTAATATGATGATGTTATGAATTTGCTTCTAGAAACATTTCTGATCATTATCAATGCTGAAAACAGTTGTGCTGCTTAATATTGTTATTTTTATTCTTTTGTTTTGGTTAAGTAATATAGCCTACAGTGTATAGGCATATATATATATATATATATATATATATATATATATATATATATATATATATATATATATATATATATATATATATATATATATATATATATAATGCTTTTATTTAGCAAGGACCTATTAAATTAATCAAAAGTGAAAAAATTATCACGGTTTCCACAAAAATATTAAGCATCCAAAAAATAAACAATAAGAACCTTTCTTAACTTAGCACCAATAAAAATTTAGCACAAATCAACATTTTACTATGATTTCTGAAGAATCGTGTGACGTGTGACCTAGCCTAGGCTATGATACAGAAAATTCAGCTTTGACATCACAGAAATAAATTTTAAATTAATTATATTAAAACAGAACATAGCTATTTTAAAGTGGCAACCAGGTAACTTACTTTAAGTTAAACCAACTTTTTTTTTTACAGTGTAATAGCATTTCCCAATATCAGAGTATGTTTGATTAAAAAAAAAACTTTTTACCCGTAGGCTACTAGGCCTATACACACGTATAACACTGCAAACAGATTGTGGTGCGTGTATTTGTGACAATGTTCATATTATGTTATTAACAAAACAATATACAGTAGCCTAAGTAAAAGCATTTACCTTGGAGTTTGTGTTAACACACATCCTGTGATCCGCAGTGTCCGTTAAAAGTTGAAACCGCACATAGATAACAGTTCAGTAAATATTTGGTTTGCCGTTTCGGTCTTACCTTGTCAACTGTAGTTAGCCTACTGTAAAAAAAAAAAGAAAAAAGATTGAGCCTGTTTGGTGTAAATTTGGAGCAGGTAGGGGGCTGATGAAGTCACCGTTTATAATTCTCTTTCATGCAGTGTCTGATATTCTAAAACCCGACGCAGCACAAACGAAAATATTACCGGCACAAACGAAGCACAAACGAACGAGACTATTTTGGGTGAATTTGGATCATGTGGGGGCTGGTGACGTCATCAACAATAATTTAATGTCTAATATTTTAAAACCCGACGCAGCACAAACGAAAATTTTACCAGCACAAACCAGCACAAACGAAGCACAAACGAACGAGACTATGTTGGGTAAATTTGGAGCATGTGGGGGGCTGCGTGACCTCAGAATGACCACAATAATATTATTTTAAGAAACCAAAGCAGCTCAAACGAAACTTTTTACAGCACAAACCAGCACAAACGGAGCACAAACGAACGAGACTATTTTGAGTAAATTTGGAGCATGTGGGGGGGCTGGTGACGTCATCAACAATAATTTAATGTCTAATATTTTAAAACCCGACGCAGCACAAACGAAAGTTTTACCGGCACAAACCAGCACAAACGAAGCATAAACGAACGAGACTATTTTGGATGAATTTGGAGCATGTGGGGGGGCTGCGTGACCTCAGAATGACCACATAATATTATTTTAATATCTAAATAACTGAAGCAGCTCAAACGAAACTTTTTACAGCACAAACCAGCACAAACGGAGCACAAACGATTGCGTCTATTTTGGGTGAATTTGGAGCATTGTGGGGGGCTGGTGACGTCATCGTCTATAATTCAATTTCCGATATTTTAAAACCCAACGCAGCACAAACGAAAATTGTACCGGCACAAACCAGCACAAACGAAACACAAACGAACGAGACTATTTTGGGTTAATTTGGAGCATGTGGGGGGGCTGCGTGACCTCAGAATGACCTAAAAATATTCTTTTAATATCTAAAAAACAGAAACAGCACAAACGAAACTTTTTACAGCACAAACCAGCACAAACGGAGCACAAACGATTGGGCATAGTTTGACGACGTTTTGCGTTGGGTGGGGGGCCAACTTCACGCAGGTCTTTAAGCACCTTGTGTAATGTTTATCCGAACTACCGCGTCGCTCGACGAGTAAAAAAAAACGTGACTAAAAGGTGCTTTGTCATTGGCTGAGGGTGACTGAGCCCTGAACTTTGTGAGAGCTGTCCTTTCAAAATAAAGGGAGTATGGGGTCTCTGCGGAACAAAAGTGGGCGTTTCTAAATATGTGGGAGTTTTCAAACTGGTGGGTGTATATAAATCATCCAATGTAAATTATGCCCTTCACCCGACCCCACCCCTAAAACCTACCCACACTGTGACGTGGGCAAATCAGGTAACGCGGTCGAAAACGCCCCTCTGTTTATGGCCTTGCCCACTGATCTGGTAACTCCTATTACTGTCCTGCAGAGACCTATATTTGAATAAATGCCGAATTATTATTTTTTTAAATCGAAGTAATTAAAAAATGAAATCGTGAACTAAAGATTTATCGTGCAGGCTTAGTTCCCACAGAAACACTTGTAGAAAATCTTATAGAAAGTCTTCCCAGAAGAGTGGAAGCTGTTGTAGCTGCAAAGGGGGGATAGCTCCATTTTAATGTCTATGTATTTATAATACAATCTCATTACAGTCCCTGTTGGTGCAAAGGTACAATACTTTTCTCCATATAGTGTATTTTGAATTTATTTCCATTTTAGTTTTTGTAATTTTAGTACTTTAGTAGCCTACTTCAACTTATTTCTGTTAGTCACCAGCTTAAATTTTATATCTAATATTTATATTATATTTCAGCTTTATTTCAATTACCTACTGATTTTTAATAGTTTTAGCTAACAACACTGGCCCTCACACAAGCTATCACACACACACATCACCCAGACGGCCCCTCCTTGCACCAGATCCCTGTCCCTGAAGTCATAAATGTTGAATGTTCATCTTTAAAGTATTAAAGGCCATGTGCTGAGTAATTACCACAGAAGATATTGGCTTATAAGATGGACACTTGGGAGATCTTTCTGTAAACAAGCACATTTCATAATGCATTATGCACAGGGCAATGCAAGTGGCACACATATGGCTGGTATGAGTAATAAAAACACACTGACTGACTGCAAACGATGCCATTACTACAGTACATCTTATAACGCTTTTCATTTTCCTTTTAAGAGCGTTTAATCAGTGCTTGTGCCTCAGTGAACAAATTCTGTGAACCTAATTGAAAAAATGAAATCATCTTGTTTGTTTAACATGGTGAACATGAAATGATTGCAGTCAGTAATTGTGGCAACACAAACCCTATGATAAAACTATGATAAACCAAAACACACAGCACAGTAACAGCAGTTGAGGAGACTGCTCTGTTGAGAAGAATTTATATATATTACATAAGTATACATTTGTATTAGAAGGAACGTTTTTAATGTAATTATCAAATTTTGTTGACATTTTTCTTTTAACCAGTTAGCTAAATGTCTATAATTTACAATAGAAGTTTTTGAAACAATTTTTTTATATACTTGTAATTAAATAATATTAAAAAAGATGAATAATGACAAATTTTTTATTGTGTATAAATTCCATATGATAATTACTTTTTTGAAAAGAATATGTATTTTATTTGACTGACTTGTAGTCTAATAGTTAGATACTCACAAATTGTAGTATTTTGTATTTTCTATGTTATTAAAATCAAGAAAAATACCAGTCATTTTTAACAGATATTTTCATATCTTCAATTCAACACTTTATTATTCTGTTGTTTGGCAGGATGAAATTGCATTTAGATTATGAGATGTAAATTTCAACATATATAGGCTCTCTATATTTACTGTGTTCTCGCAGTGCACCCTATAAATTAAGAATACACAATTATCTTTTACTTCATGCATGTACTGTAGCGTTTCTCATTTGTAGGCATAATATATAAGTAAATAACTTAACACGTCACTATAAACAAATGAACCCTGCCACATGTTTGTTAGTTTTTAATAACTGTTGACTTAATATGTGTTTACGATATTGGTTCAAGCCTTAATTATGGGTTCAGAGACACCTACCCAAAAAAACACCCTATAATTTGCACTGTATGTATAGATATTAAACATCTAATCGGTATGACACACACACACACACACACACACACACACACACACACACACACACACACACAGCATGCATGAGTCCGTGAGGCTCACAAAATAGGGCAAAAGAGACAGTGAGTGCCATATAAAAATATCTTCCCATCATTTCCCTCTTCTTCTTCTTCTTTCCACTCTCCCTGTTTTTCTCTTTATCTCCAGCTCCGCTCTTCATACCCTCCTGTCCCTCTCTCTGTTCCTCTGGAGTAATGAATAATAGAGGGATGCTTGTCTTCTCTCCCTCCTCCGGTTAATCAGGCCTCGCCTGGCTGCCCTCTCTGTCCCCTCCTTTCCTCTCTCGCAACCGTTCTTTAATAAATCATTCAGAGTTTCAGGACGACAGCAGCCGCAAGTGGAGGAGAACACCACTAAAGACCTCCACATCCACAAATATCCTCTTCCCGTGTCTCCATTTTCTTCTATGTTTCTCATGAGACACATTTCCATCTATTACTCTCACTCACCTGCTCCTACGCCATCCACGCTTCCCTTTTTTATATCAGTCTCTCTCTTGCTCTCTCTTTATAGTCCATCCTGTTGTTCTCCCATGTAACATTTCAGTAATAGCGTCAGCCTAAAACACATTCCCAGGTGCATTTATACAGGAAATGAGATTGCACAGCGATGATATGCATTTACACAGAAACTGGTTGATTCCAAGAGCACAGTATTTGAGATGACAAAAAAACATTGCAAATCTATGGCCTCGTTCACACAGCAGCAGAATACAGCTGTCAGTCCTGTGTTTGAGTCCCTAATATGGTTACATTCACACACAGTTCAGTTATTTTTGGGAGTGACAACCTAATTCTCTAACTGAACTCTCACCTGTATAATTTCAGGACTCACAACCACATTCTTAGAAAACCTGCACTGTGTAAACAACAGAACCGGACTGGACAACTAGTTGAGAGCCGCTCTGCACAAACACATGTCTACCGAGTCACGTGTGCTTTCGGTAACTTATTCAGTGTGTGATTTAAAGGTTTTATGTACCCTTCAGTTTTGTGTTATGTGCGACTGAAATGCTCCGCTCTCCCACCCAGAAAAGCTGTTGTCAGATAATGTTGATTTGACTGATGAACTCATGGCTCGAGTCTTGGACTCGATAAGCGATTAGACTTTTCAGTTTTATGGATATTGCCATCTTTAATATTACTACCATTACTGTCGCGATGGTTACTGGTTAGAAAATCTGAACTTGACTCCCGTTGCACGTTCATACAGACAGTATTCGAGACGTTACTGTAAGTTGCAGTGCGAACGGGACATTTCGAGACTGACACCTGTAAGTAAATGGGGTTATCAATCCCAAAAACTGACATTGTAAATGTAGCCAATGTGTTCTTTGTGTCGTAAGTAATGTGAGCGCTTTGAGTTTGTCAGAAATAGAATGAGGCATCAGTCATACTGTCGGGAATTTGTCATGTTGTATCGCTACATCCAGTGTAGACAGCATCACTGATTATAATAGTTATTTGCTTTTGTCACGTCGTGCCACTCGTGTCTGGTGTAGACACAGGCTGCATTGGAAATAGCATACTTACTATTCGAAGTACCTACTTAAGAGAGTATTCGATTTCAGACGCAGCCATTATGTTACTGGTGGGGTCCTAATGAGTGAGTCATTGGCACATAGACAGATTAGGTTTAGTGGTTGTTGGTGTTATGTATCACCTTTGTGGGGTTGCTAAATGCCAGGTTATGTAAAAGAGGTTGTATAGCGTTTTCAACCGAAGGGGGCCCCTCGGATTTTTTGTCAGTATGTTGGATCTGTGTATTAGGTCTTAAGACAACCATGCAGGGTCGGCGCTATGGTGGGGCCGTGCCCCCCCTAGCGGTCATTGATGTCCCTCCTACCACAGTTGCTAATACAATGCTAAATCATTTGCATATTCATTTGGCGGGGCTCATTTGCATATTCATTAAACCACGTATACTAAATATGGCAAGAGTGTAGAGTTATATTCAAGCTATTTTAAGGCATGAAGAATTTTATTTTCAAGGAAAAACATTTAAATATGTAATTTTGGTGATCAAAGATGAGTTTTAAGGGATAAAATGATTGACTAGAGGGAGGCTTTATTAGCTGACATATTTTAGTTCTGCCTTTATGTGTCATTGCATTCTTCCAAAGATTTTGGAGCAGACACAGAGCCACCTCATCTTTGTAAAGACAAGAGCACCTTTTTGTTGTTTCAAATTTGTATGACATGCTTTCTTCTGCTGGACACAAAAGGAGAATTTTTTTGACAGTATTTTGGCAAGATTGATTAATAAATAATTTGTTTGATTCAGACCTTTCAATGAGTCAGTTGATCCACAATAGTTCACAAAATTAGTCGCAATGATTGATTCACTAATTTATTAGTGTCAGTGCTTCTTAAAGTCACTGTTACGGTGGTTAGCGCACAAGTCATACGAACCAAATTTATGTTTTTTTTGTTCTGGTTGAGGCTTGAAAACTAGTCCTTCCTTATGTATTGTTATTGCACACAAAAGAATGACCAGTCTCATTTTTAAAATGTGTTCTTTTATGTTCCACTGAAGAACGAAAGTCATAATTAATTAGTCATACTAAATCAGATGTAGGCTATACAATGCCGATGTCCAGCAATCTATTTAAATAGTACATTGTGTTTAATTTGTCGTTTAATGAGATCTAATATGTGTTGGTGCCAAGAATTTTCACGTGAAGTAATAGATATATCCAGTCTGACTTTTTTTGTATGTGTTTTAATGGTCCAGTGGCAGAACTTTTGCCAAGCATGTCCGAGGTTCTGGGTTCTAATCCGCACTCGTATAGGTTTTTTTCCTCATTAAACCGATTATGTTTTTCAGTGGTTGTATATCAAGCAGGGACACGTTTGATTCCACCGGAACGAATAGAGATTTCTCCACAACGGATTAAAATGCGCATCCGTGTGAAGACTGTGCGCGGCAGCACGAGCCACAAGAGAAAACTTTATCAGCACCACTGATCGCAGTCAACGAGCACTTTGATCACTTGATTTCAAAAACAATACATTTCAGCGTGCTAGATCGTCTCTTATCTAACAAATGAATGCTCTGCTAGTTAACTTATTTAGCCTATTTGTATTGGTATCCGTGCCGCGAGATGTTTAAAAGTGGTGGTGACAATATCGACCCTGGCAAAAAGTGCTGGGAAAATTCGCAAATAATAATTATTAATAATAATAAAAGGTGTTTCGTTTTTTTGCATAAAAATATTTCTCAAACGGCAGTGCCCCCCCGCTGATGACCCAGTGCCCCTCCAGTAGATCTGCTCTGGCGCCGACTCTGCAACCATGTGTAAATTCATAAGTCAACAGCGTTGCTGAGTATTTTCTCCTTAAAACTGCAGTGAACCAAAGATTGTCTCAAAAACACAGTTTGAAATCGCTGGTGTTTCTGACGTCACAAACTACCTTGTAACCAATCAGATCAACGTGTGATCGCCAACGAGTGGATCTCTGAGCTGAGTAAGTGAGTGAGTGAGTGGAGGCGGGGCTCATTTGCATATTCATTAAACCACGTATACTAAATATGGCAAGAGTGTAGAGTTATATTCAAGCTATTATAAGGCATGAAGAATTTTATTTTCAAGGAAAAACGTTTAAATATGTCATTTTGGTGATCAAAGATGAGTTTTAAGGGATAAAATGATTGACTAGAGGGAGGCTTTATTAGCTGACATATTTTAGTTCTGCCTTTAAGTGTCATTGCATTCTTCCACAGATTTTGGAGCAGACACAGAGTCACCTCATCTTTGTAAAGACACCTTAGGAGACTCGATGTAGTGGTAAGACAACAGACTTATTCTCTCCGATCTAACACGAAGGGCAAAAATCAGACTCCACCTCAGGGAGAGCATCATTCTGCTCTCACTCACTCTTTAATCACTCCTCTGGTCATTAAGTCCAACTCCATCTCTCTGATTCCCTCCATCTATATAGTGCCTTGATTTATGCCACCATTTTGTCTTACTTTTCCTGCCTTTCTGTATGTCTCTTTTTCTTTATTATCTGGCTCTGTCTGCCTGTCTCTCTTCTCCTCTCCGGGGTCAGGTTCTGTGACAATTACTTTTAATCTGCCTCCATTACCAAATCTCCCTTCCATTCCAGTATTAATCACAGTATTAATCACTTTAATTGCCACAGAGTCTGAGACACACACCGCTTTCACCCTCTTCTGAAAGGTGTTCCCATTGTGAGTCTAATCCCCTTAAATGGCCACTTCGGCATTTATTTCATTATTTCTCATCTTCTTCACAGTCATCAGAATCCCACTAAACCTCACGAAATCCCTTGAATGTGTGAACTTGGAAGGGAAGGATAATAGCGCATACTGAGAACTCTGTTTGCGTGTGTTTGTGAGGTAGACGGTAATAAAGACACACATTGTACTCTGTGTGGGTGTGTGTTTGGGAGGCGAGGATAAGAGTGAGTCTCAAAATACATATTGTGTGTGATAGAGCAGGTTAAAGTGAGCTACAGTCTCACCTTGTGTCATTATGTTCTGGTCTGATGTTGTTAATGATTGTTAAAAGGCTAGCTGACCCAAAAAATTAAAATTATTTTACTCACTCTTGTGAAAAAAATTCACATAATTGTAGGACTTCAAATCTTAAATAGATATTTTTTAAAAACTGTACTGGCAGATAATATTAATGAAACAAAAAGCAACTTAAGTATACTTAATGAGAGTATAGTTTCATGACAGTTTCTTTACACACTATTTTTTACTGTGATGTACATTAAACCATGATGCCAATATTAAACCAATTTTTAACCAGATTAAACCAATATTTGTCATACTTTAAGCCTTGTAGTAATGAGTTTTATGAGCAGTAGGATAATCTATCTCTCTCTCTCTTTTTTAGTAATGAGAAAGAACCATATTTATACCCACGCAGAGCCAAAGCACAACCAAAACAATGTTCTTCCGCAAAATGCATGCAGTTAACCGCTAGAGGTATTTGTGTACCTTTAATTATAGTGTGTGCTATTCAAAATTACTTTAAGGTTAATATATTTGAAATGTACTAGTGTATAACTAATTTCAAATATATTTAAATACATAACATACAAAGTTCAATAGAAATGACATATACTTTATCATAAATGCTTGTCGGTGCATTTGGCAGGACATAGGCTATGTATATACTGTATATTATACAATTAAAATCAAAAAAGCACTCTAAAGTTCAGCTAATTGCATTTAATGTAAACTATAACTATTGCAATTAACATTCAGTTCGCACTTAAGTATGTTTTTACATATGCAATTATAGTATTTTTTCTTAGTATGCGTAAGTGTACTTTTTCACAAGAGCACCTTTATGTTGTTTCAAATTTGTATGACATGCTTTCTTCTGCTGGACACAAAAGGAGAATTTTGACAGTATTTTGGCAAGATTGATTAATAAATAATTTGTTTGATTTAGACCTTTCAATGAGTCAGTTGATCCACAATAGTTCACAAAATTCGTCTCAATGATTGATTCACTAATGTGCTTCTCAAAGTGACTGACTCAGTAATCTGGTTACGGTGGTTAGCGCACAAGTCGTACGAACCAAATTTATGTTTTTTTTGTTCTGGTTGAGGCTTGAAAACTAGTCCTTCCTTATGTATTGTTATTGCACACAAAAGAATGACCAGTCTCATTTTTAAAATGTGTTCTTTTATGTTCCACTGTCATAATTCGGGTTTGGAACAACAATAAATGATGACATTATTATTATTAATATTATTATTAGTTGAATGAATCCATTAAGCTGTCGTTCTCTCCCGGTACTTAATGAGGTGTCTCACCGAGGCTAATAAAAAAAATGTAAAAATGAAAAACTGCTGTGCTAAGAATCGTCAGTCTTGGAGTCGGATGATCATTGGCAGTGCTGACCCACACTAATAGCAGTATTGTCTCCTAACGCATGTTACCTCGCCAGCATTTCTCAGCGATGTTTCATTCGCTCTCATCTGTTGTAATGCGATTAGGTCAGCGTGAGAAACTCGCTGTGTGTCTGACTCATGGACAAATGTGTTTGTGCAAGAGAATTCAGAACAAAATTAAGTTATTGAACATCCGAGAATGTCAAAACACTCAAATAAATCATTTTGATCTAACATGTTTGCTTATTACATAATTTCCATAGTTCTCATACTTTACTATGATTCGAAATAGCAGAAAACAGCAATAAATAAGAATGAGGAAGCGTTTCCAATCCAAACCCTTGCCTGTAGTGAATGTGTTTGTGTGGGAAGAACTGCAGACCAAGAGCTAAATAAATAATCATTAGCAGCCTCACTTTAATTTAGGTTACAGCTCTTGAGAGGGCTAAAAGCACTCATGACTCAGTCCCCACAGGCTGCTCTATTTGTTTCACTGAAACCTTTTCTTCTTTCACTCCATTCTCCCTCCATTTGACCCTTTATTTATTAGTTTCATTCATTCTCATCTGCCTTCTTTTTCTCATTTGGGTTCAAAGTAAATACATTGACGTTTTCTCTCTCTAATGCTTCGACCCTTTCAGTTTTAAACTTATCTTCCTTTCAGTCTCATTTCATTCCACCCCACATTCTTACAAATTGGAGAGAGGGTGGGAGTGCTTGAAAACAATCGTTTTTTGCAATTCGGTTGCAAATATTATACACTTCAGCTTATGATATGAATGAATCACAGCTCATCGGAGAGATGCTGTTTTAACTGCAGCGACCAGATTTTTGCAGAGCAATAAGTAAAATGGGTTATTAAATCCCAGAGACTTAAATTGAAGCAACCAAGCCATATCGACAACTGGTTTTACTTATTGTAGAAAAAAGTAATGCGTATGACTAGATTAAAATCTTGTTTTCATCTAATCAAGTCAAGTGACTTTTATTATATAAGCAGCTTTACAGTGATAAAAGGAAAATAATGCAACAAAGATTGTTTTGGGTGTACAGAAGCTCTAGAAGAAAGTCATTGTCCAGTTTAAAGTGTAAATTGCAGGTAAAATTTACACAGTTACACACAGTTACGGTAAAAAACACGCTACCTTTGAAGAAACCCCAATAAATGTTATTTTAATGCATTTAAGACAGAAATTTTTAAATATATACATATTGAGCACTTTAATTTACACATTAATTGGTTGTGGTGGTTAACCTGCAATTTACACTTTAAGTAAGTAACTACAGCGTTGATTCCTTTCCATTGCAAGTCAGCACAAATCCAACAATTGTTATTAAAACACGGCAAAAACAATAGAAAAATACTGCTTTACAAAATCGCCCTGTGACTTTAAAAACCTTGAAATGGAGACATTCTCTGACAAATATCCCTTCAAACCACACAACCTAAGATTAAACAACAATAGCAAGGAAATAAGTAAAATAATAAGTCATATAAAATATAGAAACAGAATAAAAATGAATACTTAGACCAATATTTTGTAAATTTAAAACCTTAGATCCTTTACAATGCATTAAACCGTTATCATCAAAGTCCTAATTGTCTGAGTAATGCTGTACTGTATGTCAAAAATTGTTTCTCATTTGCATCATTTTTTTTATTTCTCCAAAGGAATTTTCGGAGAAAAATTTGATACAGTATAGATATCATATATGTGTCTCCTGATCTATGAAAGTCATAAATCTCTATGTGGAAGCTCCATAAATGGATTGTGTTAGCTGAAGCCTGTCTAAATATTGACCGTCACAATGCTTTAATTGCAAATTTCATGGATGAGGCACCGAACAAATGTGAGTTAGACTGAGCATGACTGCAGTGTTCCTGATTATTGAGGACAGAAATGTGCTTTGGATTCTGCCCTCGGTTTGCATGTTTGAGTATTTGTGTGCGAGACATTTGTTGATGGAAGTCAGCTTGATCCCTCAAAGCGAGTCTTGCTCTTGAACGCACATCGTCAGAGCTTCACAGAGGGGGGTAAAGCACGGGAGAGAATAGGATAGATTGAAATGTAGAGAGGGATTGAACAATTTGGATAGGCAGTGGGATTTTAGTGGGATTTCCTTTTTTTCATCCCATCCCTCCATTCTGATTATCCTTTCAACCAATTTTTCACTCCCCCCTCCTCTTTTAGAGATAAATAATTCATGGCTCCTGAGGCACAGAACAGTGCTGGGACATTCTAGGAAAGATAAGGGATTCTGATGACTGCTGATACTTGGCATGTAACGCCACGCGTAACAGAAAATTGCACACAGACAGCATCTCTTCCACAGTGATGTACAGCCTGCAGCCACGGTACAGCTCAGCCCCCTCACAAGCACACTTACACACACTTACACACACCCTTTGTCAGCATTTAGGCTTGGTTTTAGCTACAAGAGACAGACTGAACCGCTCAAAGTCACCGACAAGTCTGTCCACAGGCCTACATCACTTAATTCACTTTGAAAGAGAAGATTAAAGCACAAGCCACCCCGGAAACTTCAAAATAGAGCCGTTGGGTTTCTGAAACAAAAGCTACTCTGAAAATGTGCTGCTATTATAGTTTTCAGCACAGACGCACGTTCTGATTTTGCTGAGTTCCTTGGTCAACATATTTTGTTAATCCTGGAACAATATTCCTGTCTGAAAATGTATTCCTATAACCATATCCCTAAACCTAACCCTAAGTTATCCCTAAAATCACAGGAAGGGGAATAACAATGATTTAGAAGCACATAACCCTGGTTTTAAGTTTATACTTGACATAAACTGTAAATTGTCCCTCAGATCTAATTGGTTGATTGGAATGTTGTTTCAGGATCAAAAAAAGATATTGATCCAGGAACATGTTATTATAATATCTTCAAATTAAGCCTTGCTTGTTCAAGGATGCTATTAGGGTCAGTGATGCTCATTTTTTGTATTATTAATTTATTCAAAAATGCATTAAAATTAATTGAATGTGTACAGTAACAGAATTGAATACACACTTTTTTAAGATGTCTGATATAATGATGCAAAAAGCCTCATTAAAAGAATAAAAGATGTGGTCAGAAAGATTTATTAATTAATTAAAGAGAACTTTTAAAGAACACATTTAATTGCTGTGGTTTCTACAGAAAATATCAAGAAGCACAGCTATTTTCAATATTGATAATAATCAGAAATGTTTCTTGAGCAGCAAATCATATTAGAATGATTTCTGAAGGATCATGTGACACTGAAGACTGGAGTAATGATGCTGAAAAGGCTTTTGTCTTTCCTTTAGCCTTAATAGGTGGGAAAACCTCAACACCCATAATGCACCGGGCAAATACTTCTTAGCAAACTTTTAATAATGTTGTCGATTTGTTTTGTTCCCGGGTGCAAGAATTCAAAGAGTAAAAGTTTAGCGGGAGTGAGTTACTTTCAGTTTCCAGTGAAGGATCCAGTGCAGTGATGCATTTTGCGTCATCCGGGAGACTTTTAGTGACAAATAAATGAGAATTTCTTGGTCCAGGTAACACAGAGATTTAGTAAACATTGTTCTTTTACACATCACTCTCAGAAAAAAAGGTACAAAAGCTGTCACTGGGACGGTACCCTGCAAAAGAGTTTTAATATGTACCATTTAGGTACTAATATGTACACTTTTGGTACCAATATGTACCTTTGAGGGACCAATATGCGCTCTTAAGGTGTACCTTTTGAAAAGGCACCGCCACAGTGACAGTTCCAGTTTAAGGTGTGGAAGTCATAAGTTGTGTAATGCTCTTAGATCAGATCCTCTCCCTCCAGCTGTGCTGTGCCATTTAGTTGCAATTACAGATGTCGACTGAGGGAATGGAGTATGTGTTGAGTAAGTTGGTTACGCTGCTGATTCGGTAATGAGCTTGGTGAGGTTGGACGGGCTTTGTGCTGCTGAGGTCGCTGTGTGTGTGTGTGTGTGTGTGTGTGTGTGTGTGTGTGTGTGTGTGTGTGTGGGGTAACGCTAGACAACAGGGTCAGGAAATCAGTGGGAAAGCAGCCGGATTGGGCTCAGCTTCCTTAAGAGGATTGTAATGTGACAAGTCATTAACTGGAGCTACTCTGAGCCGCAGCATGTGCTGACTAAGAGACTGTACTCTTAACAAGCAATGATGAGCTGCTACAGAGCAACTGTATGCTGTCACAAATCATTTTAAATACTAAACCTCATTTGAGAGGTTAATTGAGGTGAATGGGCAGGTATTAGCAGGCCCACAACTTCACAGAAACATTTTTTTAGTGTATGCTAAGACTGTAAATATTCATTTTTTAAAAATATTTTGGCTATTCGATCAGGCTTTCAGTTGTCAATACAGACATATTCACTCCCTCAGAGGGTTTTATTATCATTGTATGTTGCTGGCTTGCTTCATAAGTCGAAATGAGATTAATTTGTTAATGTTAATTTCAACATTTACTTATACTTTATTAAAATCTTGTTAACATTAGTTAATGCACCGTGAACTAACAATGAACAGCTGGATTTATATTAACTAACGTTAACAAAGATGAACGAATGCAGTAACAAATGTATTGCTCATGGTTAGTTCATGTTAGTTAATACATTAACTAATGAACCTTATTGTAAAGTGTTACCGAGAATAGTTTGCATTTTTCTCCATCCTCTCTGGATGCACATAATAATTATTTTTTTTATTTCTTTTTTTAAATTATATTTAAGTGTAATGATCATATTAATTGCATTCCAAGCATTCACAAATGTCCCTACACCTTCACAGTTTTCCATGTGCACATTATGGTCTTCTCTTAGGCTTGTGCGATGTGCGTGTCCACATGTAATGAGCAGGAGTGGAGCAGAGCGCTGAGCTCATTTGTCTGGCTGTTGTCAGGTGGTGAGCTCTCTCTGCTGTCACTGGGGATATTTCAGGCTGTCTGCTCTCTGTGTGCCCCAA